>JAVHLU010001363.1:0-31956 GCA_036785755.1 Colletotrichum ledebouriae | reverse complement strand
ATAGTAGTAGTAGTTAAGTTATAATAGGCCTAGGAAGTAGTAACGATTATTAGCTATATTTATAATACTAATAAGCGTTATCTAGAGGAAGCGAAGATAGTTAAGATCTATAAATAGGCTACTTATATTAATTTAATATAGTTAAGGGCTTTCCTTAGGATTATTATATTCTATAGATCCTAGGTAAAGGATTACTCTATTAATATAGAGCTATTTACTAAGTTACTTAAAAAGAATACCTTATTTAACTAGGAGGAGAAGTAATAAATAGCTATAGATACCTTAAAGGTAATACTTATAAAAGCCCTAATCCTTATTACTATAGACTATAGCCCTAAAAGAGGAGATATCTATATTATAATTAATACTAGTAATATAGAATAAGGTCGAGTCCTAAGATAATTTATTAATAACTAGTATATAATCTCTTATTTTAGGAGTAATACTTAGTTAGGACTAGAGCTATTATATAACGCTAGGAAGAAGGAATTATATAATATTCTAAAAGCTTTAAAGAGGGTATATAACTATTTATATAGATAATACTTTATCCTAGAGACAGATACTTAGATATTAGTTATATAACTTAATAAAGTAGCTATAAACCTCCTAGGAGCTTTTATTATTTGCTAGATTATATAGATTTAAATATTTAACTTTAAAGTATAATATATCTATAATACTTAGAATATAGTAATAGATAGCTTATTATAAAAACGCTAGGGACTTTCTAATATTACTAATAAGCAAGCTAAGGGGGAGATTAACTCTTAGATCCATTTATAGATATTCTTTATAGACATAGAAGCTAGTTCCTTCTTTAATTAAGCTTAAAATTATAGTAATAAGTAATATATAGAGGAGGTCCTAGTAGGAAATATAGAGGTTATTAGTAATATAATAAATATCCTAGATATACTTCTTAATAATTTATAGACCTCTTTAATATATTTTTAATAAATCGCTTACTATTTAATAATATAGAGATACCCTCTAGGAATTTAACTAATAAGATATTATAGCTTTAAGACTAGAGTATTAGATTATTATATTTAAAACTACTTACTTTTTACTAGACTAATAAATTAAAAGCTAATATTATAATAAGCTATTAATAGTCCTAAGTAGTAAAAGAAGCTAATTATAAAAGCTTATTAAGAGAGTAGTTATTAAGGTAAGTAAGCTATAGCTAGAAGACTATCTAATTACTATATCTAGGCTAGTATATATATAGAGATTAGTAAATCCCTAAAAGGTTATTCTAATTATTAAAAGAGGAGAGCTTAATATATAGATAATATAAGGACCTATAGCTCCCTAAAGGGATTACCCTTTACTAGGATATTATTAAATATATAGAGAGTAGGTAAGTACTACCTCGTTAAGGTAAGGGATCTACTAATAGGATAGCTTAAAGCTTATTAGCTTAAGAGAGTAACCTTAGCTAAGATCGCTAAGTTTATCTAGGAAGAGATCGTCTATTACTATAAATTATATAATTAACTCGTTATTAATATAGAGCTAGAGAATAAGGATACTGTTATTAAATCTAATAAGAAATATAGTATAAGGAGGAAAGTAACGTCTATATATAACCTAAGAGCTAATAATATAGTTAAGACTAGTTATTAGCTAATTACTTATATATTATCAATATAGACTAGAGGATAGGGAGATATTAACCCTTAGCTATACCTTCCTATTACCCTATTTATAGACTAATTAAGTATTTATATTTTAACTAGTTTTAGCCCTTTCTACTTATTATATAGGCTTAAGCTTATTATTCCTATTAAGACCCTAACGCTAACCTAGAGGGTTCTTAATTAGGATTTAGTAATAATAAAGGAAGAGGAGGTTTTAATATATCTATAAGCCTTCCTATAACTTAATAGGGATAGAAAATAAGCTAAAAAGATAATTAATAATTAATATAACAAGACTATAGAATACTATAATAGTTAATATAAGAGACCTATAAGGAAGGAGAGGCTAGAGGTAAGTAATTTAGTACTAGTATTTAATATTAAGGGCTCTATTAATAAGCTATCTATTAAAAAGCTTAACTACTAATAGCAAGGCCCCTTCTATATCCTTTCGCAAGCTCTAAAAGCTTAATTAGTAATATTAGTAAGTAATAAGGTTATTAGAAAGACGTTTAATAGGAATTAACTTTATAAATTTATTTAAGCTCCTAAAGGGTATTAAGAACTAAGTAATTTAGATATTTATAGATATAATTTAGAAAGAAACCTAGTAAAAGCCTTCTTAATACTAGGGAATAAAGAGTATAATAATTATATATCTAAAGAAGAGGAGGAGGAACTTATAATACCTAGGGAAAGTAATTAGGAGAAAGAAGAGGATTTATTATACTTAGTAATATAATTAAAATAGTATTTAAAGGATTTAAAGAAAGTAATTAAAGCTTTAAAAGCTAGATAATAACTAGTTATTAAGATTCCTAAAATAATAAAGGAGAAAGAGAAAGAGTATATTAAGATAGAAGATCTAGGGGATATATAAAGTTACTTTTATTATAACTTATTTTAATTAATAATTTATAGACCTATTCTAATTTTCCCTTTTTTATATCTCTTAGTTTAAAAGTTTAAGATTCTAGGAATAATATTTCTAAACTTTAGGGATAAGGGTAAGAGATAGTATTAGTAACTCCCTACTTATTTAAAATACGCCCCCTTATTACTATTTAATATAATAATATCTTAGATAACTTTAATATTTATTAGTAGTTATAATAGGGTAATTAAGCCTAGGGAAGTATAAGATCCTTAACCTCCTAGTAATAATACTAAAGCTACCCCTCCTCGCCTAATAAATATAAGATTAATAACCTAAAGATAAGAGAGAAGAAGAGAAGGGGAAAGAGGGTATTAAAATCGTAGTTATTAAGCCTCTTAGGGGGGATATTAGTAGACCCTTCTTACCCCCCCTTTTCTTTCTTTTCCCAGAAAAGATTATTACTAATATTAGATTACTTACTACTAAAGAGAAAGAGAAAGATACTTATAAAAAGGATTATATTAGTTTTTATACCTAGATATTCTTTAAATTTAGTTTTATAGACCTATTTATATATTATTCGCCTTAATCTCTTATTAAAACCTTACTAGCTTCTTATTCTCTTTTCCTTTTTACTCCCCTTATATATTATATAAATATATCTTGAAACCCTAGTTTCCGACCTTAATTTATAATTTAAAGCCCTAAGTAGTTTATAATTTCTATAAGATTAAACCCTAGAGGTAGCTCTATTATAAAAGGGTAATAAGAATATATAAACCTAGCTTTAAGGTAATATTCCTAGGCTTATTAATAGTATTTATTATAAAGGAGTAAGAAGTTAAACTTAGCTATAGCTATAACTATAATATTTATGAGAATTTAAGACTATAAGATTTCCTTAATACTATAAAATTCTCTACTCCTCCTTATTTTATTATTATACTTAATTCTATACCTATAGCGCTTATAGATACTTAGACTATTATATAAATAACTCTCTTAAGTTTTATAGAAGAAGTAGTTAGTATAAGGAGTACTTAGTATTAAGCTCGGAATTACGCCGCAGCCCCTTCGCAAAAAGACTATAATAAATTCACCTAGTTCGCAGGCATAATTCGGGAAATACTATATAGGTATTTTAACCTATACCCTCTACTAGTTAAGGAAAATAATATAGGAACCCTATATGTTCCTACTACTCGCAAGCAAACCCTCGTATAGAGTCGGACGCGCGCTATACTAGGGCTAATTATATTAGAGCCGAACGGGCTACTAAGGCTCTCGTGGTAAAGCTACTATATAAGATAACTCCTTAACCCAAAAGGTCGACCTTTGAGCAAGGTACTAAAGGTAAAAGCTGCTATATAAGATAACTCCTTAACCTAAAAGGTCGACCTTCTAGCAAGGTGCTATTAATACTACTATATAAGAGGTAACTCCTTAACTAAAGAGGTCTTTCCTAAGAGGTTCTTATAGCTAGAAGCATAAGAAGCTTTACTATAAGTAGGGCTTTATACCTCTCCCTCTTCCTTATCCCTTAACTATATTAATACTAGACCTTATATATAAAAACGCTAAGCCCGCGCGAGGTATGCCCTTTAATACTAATAATATATAAGAGCTTATTAGAGAGTTTAGTATTAATATAATTAATAAAACCCGCTCCTTCTTTAACTACTCTATTATATATAGAGAGCGTATTATTAGTATAGCCCTTAAGAGGGCTCTTATTAATACCCCTAGAGGGGATACTTATTATTATATTATAGCTAAGTAAGTAGACTTAGTAGTAGAAACTAGGTAGGTTATTATATATCCTATAGAGTAGCCCTTCTTTAAGCAGGTCCTCCGCACTATTAAGGTAGAGGCGGCCTAGGCCCCTTAGGGCTTGAACGTTAGTAAGTATAGCTTGCGCTAACTGCTTTGATATAGAGAGAGCGTTGCTAACGATAGCATAGCTATAAAGGCGTTAGCTAACCCGATCGAACAAGAGGACTGCTTTAACTATATAAATCAACAAAGTCTAAAACAGCCGACATATAGGATGCTGCTTACTAAAGATAGTAACGACTTCTAGCGGACGAAGCGGTAATAGAGGCGGTATTTAATGGCGGCGCGGGTGGTGCGCGAGAGGAAAAGTCGATAGTTTCGTAGTCTATTGAATAATTAAAAACCACGTTGTTATCGATATAAAGTTAAAGATCGTGAGGCTATCTAGTGGGGTATGTCTAGTAGGGCATGTATAAGTGCGGCTGTGGTTAGGAGAGTTACGATCACGTGACCGAAGGCTATGTATTATTAGGAGGCGCGGAGTTAGAAGGTCTGTTGCACTTAAGCAGGTAAAATCACTATGCAGTGGCCAGAGGCCGAGTACTTAGTATAGAGATATACCTATAATATAGTTTATAGATATAAATACTAGATATAAGGTTCCTAGTAGTATAGGCCTACTCTTTATAATAAATATAGGCTATTATATTATAACTACCTTAGGATTAAATAAATAAACTATATATAGCTACTACGCGCTAAAAGACCTTTATCTCCTATAAGCTAGCGAGGAAAGTAGTAGAGGTATAGATAAAGATTTAATAATAGAATACTCTAGACCCCTTAATTACCTTAAATATTTATTTAAAGTCTTATTTACTAAGATAAGCCTTTTAGAAAGCTAGCCTTATTACCTTAGTAGTCTTATTAGAGAATATCTATAATATAAAGGCTACTTCTAAGTATTTATTACTAGGGATATTAAGTTAAAGCTAAATAAAGCTTATAGCTACTTAAGAATTATAATTATTAGCTAGAGGGTATAGAGATATTAAAAGAAAGGAAGGAATACCTAAAGTTAGTTATTAAAGTAAAGATAAAAAGAGGTATATTATTTTTCTTTATTTTAAGTATAGGGATATTAAGACTAAGGACCTAAAGGGTTATTACTAAGAGGAGATAATAAGGGCGAGGTTAATTAGTATTTTTAATACCTAAGATAAGGAATTTATAATTAGCTATAATAAGAAGATATAATTCATAAATATAAGAAAGAAAGTATAAAGGGGTTAAATAAAAATTAAAATAGCTAGCTAAAAGTAGTTATTATAAGAGGAGATATTAAAAATAGAGAATAGAGGAGGATATTTATTTAATTTATAACTAAGCTGCTCGTTTTAATAGCTACTACTAACTATTATTTCCTTTATTCTTTCCCTATATATAACTACTCTAATTTATAATTCTATTTATTATAGGTTTTCTATCCTAAGTTTGTTTTATTTTATTAAGGCTAAGGAGGGTAAGGGAGGAGAGTTAATTATTCCTTCTATAAGCTACTAATAAATTACTTTATTATTAAAATATTTAATAGATATAAAAACGCACTCCTTACCCTTTAAGCCCTCTAGTTTCTCTCTCTATTATATATATATTATTTGCTTTTAAACTTAATTTATCTACTAACTATATAATATTAACTACTATATTATAGCTCTTCTTTTTCTTTAAATAATACTTCTATTTAGCTCTTTAGTCTATAAATTACTTATATTTTCCCCTTATTAACTTTTCTCTTAATATATTATAATAGGGAAAGTTATTTTTTATAATAATAAAGCGTTAGATATATAGATCTAGGAGTTAAGATCTTTAAACCTTCCTATCCTTAAAATTAGACTTTTAATAAAGCCTATATTTAATAAACTAAGTATAAGTAGGTATTAAGTATAGGGATAAAATAATAGAGATATCCTAGGGGTTAGACCTCCTAATAAGCTTAATTACTAGCCTTAGCTAATTAAATATAATACGCGCCCTCTACTTAGGATAGATAATATCCCTAGTTAGATAGACCCTTTTAATATAATATTAAAATATATCCTCGTTAAGCGTTAGAATAAGACCTTAGAAGTAATAGAGCAGACGATTTGCCCTTTATACTTATAGTAAGTTATAGCTAGTATATTTAATACTATTAGTATACTTAATATAGTAACTCTAATATATACTAAGGATATCTTAGTAATTACTCGCTATATTATAAGGCCTACTAAGCCTAGCTAATTACTCTACTATAAGATAGTTAGAGGTATAATAAATAATTTTAAAGATAGAGATATAAGGGATATTATAATTACTTAAATTAAAGCTAAGTCCCTTAATATATTCCTTATTTATTTATAAGTACCTAAGTTTATTAAAGTAGTTATTATAGGTCTACTAATTAACTTATAAGATAAGAGAAACTAGTTTTATAATAATTAGTAGTTAAGGAGAGGAGCTAAAAGATAACTATAAACTCTAATATTTATTACTAGGAGCTTTCTACTAAGATATAAAGCTAAGGAAGTTTTAATAAGATAATTATACTTAATAGAGCTTTAATATATAGACCCTCTACTATAAGCCTCTAGTCTCTACTTTATTAATTAGCTTAGGTCCTTTATATAAATTAGAAGCCTAGTACCTCTAAAGTAGCTTATTAAAATAAGATATTAAGCTTAGATTAATTATTTATTAAAAGCTTTTATTAATAAAATACCTCCTAAAGAATATTAGACCTAACTAAGGGTAAATAGAATTCTATATAATTAATATTTTAAATTAAGAGATAAAGATATTAGAAAAAGGATAGCTTAAGAAGATATTAAATATTAAATAGCTAAGTATACCCCTTAATTTATAAATCTAGAGGTTTCCTCTCTAGATAGGATAGATATTAACCTACTAATACCTATAGATACTAATTTATAGACTAGTCTAATAATTCCTATTAATTTAAAAGAGTTAGATAGATAGGAAGGATTATTAAAAGAACTAAATATCTAGAATATAAAAAGAAGGAATGACTATAAGAAGTAAAAAAGGGATTATAATTTATAATAACTAGCTAACTTTATAAAATATCTTAATTACCTTAGGTTTATAAAACTATTTATATTACCTTACTTAGCCCCTATTACCCTAAGAGATATAATATTTAACCCTACTAATACCTTAGCGGGATTTAATATTATAAGACCTAAAGGGAACCCTATATTAAATAAAGATAAGCTTATACTAGTAGTCCTATAGTATATATAATAGAACTAAGAATTTATAAATTACTTAATAACCTAATATAAAAGAGGGTTATCTATTATAACTTTAGCCTAAATAGAATATTTATTAGACCTTTATAATATATAAGGGAAGCTAATAAGATAAAAGGAGTTAGATAATTTAGAGGTTATAGCCCTTTTTATATTTATTATTAAGGGCTACCCTTATAATATCTATACCCTAATCTATGAATTAGCCTAATAACTTAAAAAAGAAATTAATAGGGCTTCTATAGAGCTTAAAAGAGTAGAGGTAAAGAATCTCTAGGATACTACTAGGGCTTTTTTTCTACTAAACTATAATAATTATTACTAAGCTATAATCTTTATAGACTAGTTAACTAGCTACTACTTCTATTATAACTTTATATAAGATTAGAATAGTAATAAGCGCTTTATTAAGGCTATATAGGACCTTAATATATAGTATTAAAACATAGGAGCCCCTCTATAACTCTAAAAGCTCCTGTTAATTAATACTTATATAGTTAATTTAGTTTAGTAGAGGGATAGATTTATATATAGCCTCTAGTATATTAAATAGGCTAGAGCTCTAATTTAAGAAGGATTGCTATCTCTATATCTTAGTAGTATAACCTTAAGCGATAGTATATTATTCTCTAACTCTAAAATCCCCTTAGTTACTTAATATATATCTATAATTACTATAGAGTTCTATAACTTAACTATTAATAGTAATATAGCTCTATAAGCTACCCTATTAAGCTAAGAAGACTTTAAGAAAGCATTTTTCTTCCCTTTATACCCTCTTACTCCTTTACCTATAGATAATAATATAATAGACTTTAAAAATAATAATAATATTATGCTATTTCTTACAGTAGATATTTCTTAACTTATTTATAGATTATTAGTATTATCTAGGTCTACTTTATCTAAGACATTAGATAATAAGCTTAAATACCTTAGATATTACCTTTAGTTATAAGTTTTATAGATACTAAGTTATAGTATAACTATTAAGCTATACCTAAGAACTATACTTATAGATATATTATTATATCTTAAGAGGCCTAGTCCTTTAAATAAGTATAACTATAGCTATATAGACTATATCTAGTAGAGAGTTAACTAGTAGGATTAGATTAAATAGAATATACTTAAGGGAGTATATTATTATAACTTCTTATACTTAATATAATAAGGTAAGTAGTTTTAGCTATACTAAGGATTAGAGTAAGATAAGGAATATAATAAAGAAGAAGAGGTAGTAAAGCTATTATTAAGATATAACTTATAGTAAAAGATAGTTAAACCTAAGGGACCTTCTTAATAATAAGATTGCCTACTTAGAAGATATTATTAATAAATTAGATCTATAAATAGAGTTCATTTGCTATTTCTATAGAGTAGTTTTATTTTTTTAAGACTCTCTTTTATAATATTATAAAGAGTCTTAAGGGGATAATTTAAATAAGATAAAATAGACTTAGCTATATAACTTTTAGAAAACTCCCTTAGTATATAAACGTATTATAAGAAGATTATAGAGTAGAGTATAGAAGAGAGGAGCGTAGTAGACTTTAGGATAATATATATATTATTATAATTAGTACCTTAATAATCCTATACCTCGTTTTTAAGTATTTTCTTGGTAAAACTACGCTTAATTTAGATAATCTCTTTTAATTAGATCTGCGAATTATTCTATATATCTTTTAAGCGTACTCTTAATTTTCTTACTTATTTATAGGTAGAGCTATTTTATTTATTATCTTTCTAGTTCCTATCTGTTCTAGCCCTTTCTAGTAGTTAAGCCTTTTAATAAATAATCTATTGATAGAACCCTTAATATTAAATACTAGTACTACCTACTTACTTCTAGCCTCTCCTTCCTTATAGTCTTCTTATATTAACTATTAATTATCCTTTTAGCCTACTTTCTATTCTTATTAAGTTATAGGAAGGCTTATAGAAATATTTAAACCTCCTCTTCCTTTATTTTTACTAAATCCTAATTAAAAACCCTCTAGGTTAGTATTAGGATCTTAATAGGAGTAATAAGCTTAAACCTATATAGTAAGTAGAAAGGGCTAAAGCTAGTTAAAATATAAACGCTTAATTAGTCTATAATAGGGTAATAGGAAGGTATAATTTAGGATTAATATCTCTCTCCCCCCCCTAGTCTATATTAATAATATATAAGTAATTAGCTAATAACTAGTTTTAACTACTCTATTAGCCCTTAGGTTATATATAGATATTCTTTTCCTCTATATACTATACTTCTTGTTAAAGTTAAAAATAATATCCTTATTCTCTAGGCCTCTATTAATAACGAGTTTACTATATAATCTATAGTAGTAGATAATCTCCTCCTAGATAAACTTTATAATCTTAGCTAAAATCGCTTTCTTAAGCTAGCAGGCTTTAAGCTATCCTATAAGCAGGTCCCTTCCCTCTATAAGGTACTAGTTACTTACTCTCTATATATTTAATAAGATCCTTATAAAGTGTAGTCCTATTAGGGTGCTATAGGTCCTTATATTATCTATATATTATACTCTCCTCTTCTAGTAATTAGAGTAACCTTTTAGGGATTTACTAATCTCTATATATATACTAGCTTAGATATAGTAATTAGATAGTTTCCTAGCTATAGCTTACTTATTTCAATAACTACTCTCTTTATAAGCTTTTATAATTAGCTTTTTCTTTTATTTAGGATTATTAATAACCTATTATAATATTACCTTTTAATTTATTAGTCTAGTAAAACGTAAGTAGTTCTAAATATAATAATCTAACGCTCTAGTTTTAAAGTTATAATACCTTATAAGTTAAATTCCTAGAGTATATCTCTATACTATTAAATTATATGCGATTTATTAAGAATATACTAAATAGGTTTATAAATTATTAAAAAGTATATCTAGGATATTTATTATATTACTAATAACCTATATATTCCCTACTAGGACCTCCTTTATATATTACTTATTATTATAATATTAAGCTTAATTAAAGAAGGAACTAGCTTCTATATCTATAAAGCATATCTATAAATTAATCTAGGAGTTAATCTCCCCCTTAGCTTCTTTATTAATAGTATTAGAAAGTCCCTAGGGTTCTTATAATAAGCTATCTATTATTATATTCTAAGTATTATAAATCTATTATACTTTAAAGTTTAATATCTAAATCTATATAATCTAGTAAATAATAAGGGCTCCTAGGAGGTTTATAGCTACCCTATTAAGTTATATAACTAATATCTAAGTATTTATCTCTAGGATAAAGTATTATCTATATAAATAGTTTTATACCCTTTTTAAAGCCTTTAGAATATTATATAATTCCTTCTTCCTAATATATATAATAGCTTAGGTCTTAACTATATATAATTCTTAAAGCGAGAGACTATATACTAGTTATTAATAAATTATCCTAGGACTCTACCTTATCCTATATTACTAGTATTAACTATAAAGTAGATATCTCCTCCTCTAGAGCTATAGTTTATAGTAATAAGGATTAGGGCTTTTATAAGTATTACGTTTAAGATATCTATAGCTATTTATTACTTCTCCTCCTAGCTAAATAAGGTATCCTTCTTAAATAAGTTAGTAAGTAGCTTTATAATAGTAGAGGAGTCCTTCTCCTAGGATCTATAGAATATTATAATCCTAAGGAAAGCCCTTAACTCTATTAAATTAGTATAAGTAGCTTATTTATAGATCTTAACTATCTTCGCTTCCTCTAGATAACGCCTATTAGTACTATAAATATAGCTAATAATTATTACTACTTCCTAGGCTTATTATAACTTAACTATTACTATTATATACTCTAGTAGCTCTAAATGAACTAGGACTTTATTAGTATTCTATAAATATTCTAAAATAAATCTATAAATCCTTAGATAAGACTTAATCTCTTTTTTATTATATTATAAACTTAGTCCTTTAATAGTAATATTATTAAGGAAGGCTTTATAGTAGCTAGGGATAAGGTTATATAGGATTTTAATTATAACCCTTATAGACTAAGTAACTAAGTTCATTCCTCCTTAAGGTAATATATATATCTATAGTAGTCTAATAGGTAATACGAATATTATTAAATCTATACTTATAGGATCTAAGGGGAACTTAGTTATATCCTAATAAAGAAGTCTAGTAGTAATAAGAATTAATATATAGCGAAGTCTTTTAAAAAGTTATCTATTAAAGGGGGTAGTACTATATCTTGTATTATAACTATATTTATCTTAGCTAATAAGTTAATAAGCCTTATCTTACTATCTTCCTTATATATAAGGAAGAATAGATTATAATAAGCTATATAACTTTACTTAAGGATTCCCTTCTTTAGTTTATCCTTTAGAATTGTAATAATATCTTACTCTAGTCCTCTTAATATTAGGATTCCTTTTACTTACTATACCTTATATAATACTATTTAAATTATCTATAGAGGTATAATAGAAGGGTATATAGAGCTATAATACTTAAGTTCCTAGGCTAAAGCCTTTTCCCTTATAATAAGAATAACTAAAAGAAGCTTCTTTTCTTTAGGTTATGAATAATTAATAATCTTTAAGATAGTACCTTATTAAGCTCATATAAGCCTTATTTTATATTTAATCGTTAAAAACTTTAGTATAATTAGGCCTATAAATAGGGCGCTAGAATCTAATATTATGTTCTTCTTAGCCCTTACTTATATTTTTAACTTCTACTCTAGGTCTCTATCTAGGGTTAAGCTATCTAATATAGCGTTATTAATAAGTTAAATCTTCTTATCTTTTATCTTATATATTATATTAATATCTTCTATTATAACGTCTCTAATATACTAACCTATACTTCTTCCTAGGTACTTTCTTCTTTAATAGTCTTTTCTTAGGTTTTTAAATATAGTATTAATAATTAATACTATAGTTATTATATCCTATTATATACTTAGTACTTACTATTACGTTATAGATATTTCTAAGCTTAGGGGTAACTTTATTATAGATTATAGTCTCTAGGACTTCATTAAAAATTAATCTAAACTTTTTAAAGATAGTGATAACTTCTTTATCTAGGTCTAATTATTACTTAACTTTAGCTACTAAGTCCGCTTGCTTAGCCGCAATACAATAGCGAGTATCCCCTCTAGGGGTATTAATAAGAGCCCTCTTAAGGGCTATGCTAACGATACGCTCTCTATATATAACGGAGTAGTTAAAGAAGGAGCGGGCTTTATTAATTATATTAATACTAAACTCTCTAGTAAGCTCTTATATATTATTAATATTAAAGGGTATACCTTGCGCAGGCTTAGTGTTTTTATATATAAGGTCTAGTACTAATATAATTAAGGGATAAGGATAAGGAATAGGGAGAGGTATAAAGCCCTGCTTATAGTAGAGCTTCTTATACTTCTAGCTATAAGAACCTCTTAGGAAAGACCTCTTTAGTTAAGGAGTTACCTCTTATATAGTAGCGTTCGTAGTATCTTTAGCACCTTACTAGAAGGTTAACCTTTTAAGTTAAGGAGTTATCTTATATAGTAGCTTTTATAGCACCTTTAGTACCTTACTAGAAGGTCGACCTTTTAGGTTAAGGAGTTATCTTATATAATAGCTTTCGCAATACCTTACTAGAAGGTTTAGCGAGGGCGTTTCTAGGCTACGAGAGCCTTAATAGCCCGTTTAGCTCTAATATAATTAGCCCTAGTACGGCGCGCGTCCGACTTTATATAGTAATATTTAGAGGGTTTACTTATAAGTAGTAGGAATATATAGGGTTCCTATATTATTTTCCTTAACTAGTAAAAGGTATAGGTTAAAATACCTATATAGTGTTTCCCGAGTTATACCTGCGAACTAGGTGAATTTATTATAGTCTTTTTGCGAAGGGGCTGCGGCGTAATTCCGAACTTAATTACTTAACTTTATCTAATAAGTTATAAGAGCTTTTAAAAGCTTATTAAATTGCTTTAATATCCCAGCGTGCTCTTATACTCTCTAGCGTTATATCTAGCTCTTCCTTATCCTTAGTATTATTAACTTACTAATTATCTCTTATAAAGTCTAAGCTTATTATTATATTAGGCCTATTAGTAGTAATCTCTATTTCCCCTCCTCTATAGGAGATATAAGGGTATATTAATACTAAGAAGAAATAACGTAAATTATTTTATTAATAATTTCTAGAAAGTAAGTAGTTAAGTCTCTTCTATAAAGTAATAAGTAGATATTGTTCTTAATATTCCTAGACTAAAGGACTCTAATAATCTAGTTCTATATATAATCTAGTATTATTCTAGTCTTTAGGATAAAAAGGGTTCTTAATACTAGGTCTTTATTATGAGTATTCTTAGGGAAAATAAAAAAGCTAATATCTTAAATCTAATTACTACTAACATTAATATTATTTATAATTATACTTATCAATTAGGTCCTCTACTCTCTATTACTAATCCTATAGATCCTTATATTTATCTTAACTATATCGCTCTATAAGCCTATATACTTAATATAACCTTAACTAGTAAGGTTAACAGTAGAACTACTATTAATACTTCCTCTAATTAGAATATTTTTAGGGCTATAAAGGGTAATAGTAATCTACTAGTAGGTTATAATAAAGTCTAGGATAGTAATATATCTTAGCAGTAGAAGTAGTATAGAATCTTAGTCCTCTATTATAGTACCTATTTTAAAAATAGGATTAATTATATAGTAGTTAAATTAGATTGCTTTAGTTTGTAAATACTTAGGCAAATCTACTAAGATAATAGCTAAAGTTACTTAGCTTTCAGAGTAGTTCTCATTATTATTCTATTAATCTATCTATTTCTATAACTCCTCGTTATTAACTCTTATCTTATTAAACTAATCTAAGAGCATAATATTAGTAGGAATAAAGACCTCTTATGCTTTTAAGTTATATCTTTCCTTATACCTACTAATTATAGCTTTAGTAGCGTTATTAATTATTCTATTCTAATCTAGCTAGTTCTAATAAAGGAAGGCTTTAGGGATAGCTACCTTCCTATTTACTCTCTTATTATATAGCTTAAGGATAAGAGTATAACTAGTTTGCAAATTATTATATTAAATCTAAGGCTTATCTTATCTATTTTATATTTACTACTTAATTCATTCCTTAGGGGTATCTAGTAGTATAGCGTCCTTAACGTCTCCCTTATTATTAAGTAGCTTTATAATTCTCTAAGCGATTTAAATAAGAGGGTTTTATATTATAAGTAGGTTTAATAATCGGGAGGTATATTATATATAAGTATTATTAGGCTCTATATTATAACCTCTAGCTTTCCCTCTTTCTATTATAATAATATCTTCTATTAGGTTAATATACTAGTTCTTTAGCTTAAGGCTAAAGAACGTTATATCTATAAAGTTATATAATTATATAGTATCCTTTAATAAATTCATAAACCTAATAGATATCTTAGGGTATACCTTATTATAACTAATAACCCTTGCGACCTCCTTTAGAAGCTTTAGCTACTACTTCTCTACTAACTTACTTATAGTAACTATATATTCTATAAAGATATCCTCGTTAGCTAGGATATATTTTAAAATCATCTAGCTATTTATTAATTTATAGTTATAGCATTTATTAATAATACCTATCTTAACCTTAGTGCTTACGTCTAGGGTGCTAATATAATAGTAGGGAGATATATAGTAGTAAACCCTATTCTAGCTAGCCTTAAGATACTTAATATAGCTAATAATAATATAGTTTATAGCGCTATAAAACTAGCAGGCTGCTATAGCCTAGAAGGGTACGTATTATAGTAGCCTATCTTATTAAAAGCCTTTATAGCCTCCTCTCGCTCTACGTCTTCTAAATCCCTAGTATTACTAGTATCCTCCTTAATAATCTCTATATATAGACTATAAGTAAAATATCTACTATTATTAGTAATAAGTCTACGAATAGTCCTAAGGTTATTATTTAGAAGGCTTAGTAGCTTCTATAGCGTTTAGATTAAAAGTATTATCTCCTTAGCTAGTAACTCTCTTAATAAGGGTTAAGATATCTATCTTATAATTAGCCCTATTAATATTTAAGGTTCTAAAGTTCTTTATAAGAGAGTTAATAATTAAGCTAGTAGTCTAGGCTATAGAAAGCTCCTTAGCTTTAGCTTTTTCCCTTATTAGAATTATCTTTATAGGGACTTAAAGCGTTATTATTACTTTAGGCTTAATAAGGCTATATAACTACTAAAGTTCCTATTAAGTAGTAACCTATTTAATTAGGGAGTCCTCTATTATAACCTATTACTTTAAAATAACTTTTATAAGCTAGTAGCTAAAACTCCGGGCTATAGCTCTTATAGCTCTCTCTAAAAAGTAGTAATAAGTAATATAAATAAGCTTATTATTAGTAGGTTCTAGGTCTCTATACTAAATAGCTCTCTATTAAAGCTATTAAATAGTAGTAATTAATATTATAACTTAAGAAGGGTTATTATCTTTAATATAAGATCCTATAACTAGGTTCTAAAGGTCCTTATTAGGGTCCTAATAACACTTCAGGGCTATAAATCTAAATTAATATAGAAGTTTCTCCTTAGCTTCCTTCTAGGTCTTAGCTTTACTAATATAAGATTTTACTATATCTTAATAATTACTAGAGCTATATATATAAACCTCGTTCTTTATATTATTATTAGTTTTATAATAAAGCTTTAAATAGCTCTTATAATTAGTAATAAAGTTAAAGATATTAGTACTAATAAACTTAGGCGCTCTAGTTAAGTAGGGAGTTATTATTATAATAATAGGATATCTTATAAGGAGATTAGTAAGAGCTATAATATCCTAATTAGTATAACTTCCTTTAGGGGAAGAAAGAGTACTTAAGGGTATTACTCCTATCCCTGAGGTGAGATTTATAGATCTATCTATATTATTATTAGAAGCTAGCTATCCTATAGTATAAGGTTATATCTTACTATACGAAGCTCCTATAAATCTCTCTTTAAGCTACTTCCCCTTATTAGAAGAGGATCTGGTATCTACGTTAGCTAATTAAGAAGAAGATATAATACTTATAGGTTTATAAATATTAAAATTAATATTATATAGTTAAAGTAATATTGTCTTCTAGTTAATAAAGTAAAGTTATTATTATAATATCTTCTAATTAGAAAGATAAAATAAGTAGTTATAAATTTTTTAAGTAATAAAAAGGAAATAGTATAAACTAAATAACAAAATAAATATAAGAAAGGTCTAGTAACCTCGATCTTATTACTCTAGGCTTCTTATAGATTTACCTCGAGTCTTATTACTTAATATAGAAGGGTTTTACTAATAATACTCTTATCTTAGAAGAATTCGTAGCTCTATTATATTAATATCTATTAAAAGTTAGTATATCGCTCTTAGTATTTAGGGCTATAATAGTAAGGGGTTTATTAGTCCCTAGTTACTAATCTAGTTAATCTTACTATACTCGTTAGCTTAGTAAGACTATTAATCTCTATATTAGTATTATATATAGCTATTTTAGCTACCTTAGCTATAACTCGCTAGTTAAATAATAGTAGTTATAATAATATATAAGGGATAAGGAAAGGGATATGCTCGCTAGAACCTACTAATAGCATAAGAAAAGGAGAAAGGGAGGATTTTAGGATCTACGTTATTTCTACTTTAATTTTACAAGAATATATAGCTATTACTATTCCCTAGAACTAAGGTAGGTCTGCGAATATCTTCCTCTCTTTTAAACTATATTTATTATTAATTATATTATTATTATTCGTTATTTATAGATTTCTTAAGCTATTATTATATTTAAAGTGGATTAATTGTATATATATATGTATTAATAGCGGGGATATATAGATATAGTAAAGGTATTTTACTCTCTAAGAAGCCTATAAAGGCTATTAAAAAGAGCAAAAGAATCCGCCTCTAGGTATTATTAATAAGGGCTAGAACTAGTAGGAACTATAAAAGATAAAAATAATATAAGTCTACTTATAAATAAGCGAGAGTATTAAAAGTAGGCTTGAAATATATATAGAATAATTTATAGATCTAATTAAAAGAGATTATCTAGATTAGGTATAAATTCGCTAAGAAAATATTAAAAAACGAGGTATAGGCTTATTAAGGTACTAATAGTAATAATACTATATATAATACTAAAGTCTGCTACGCTCCTTACCTCTACGCTCCACCCTATAGTCTTCCTATAATAGGCCCGTGCGCTAAGAGAGCTTTTCAAAAAGCTGCGCAGCTAAGTCTATCTCATCCTATCCTAGTATAAATCCTAAATAATTAGTTTTAATAATAATCTTGTCTTCTAAATTAAATTAGTAAAGTACTAGCTAGGTATTAAAGAGCTACTTCAGCTATAAGAAGGCTTATTCTTAGTTATCTCCTTATTAGAATATTATATTCTTCCTAGTAAGTAGTATAAGTAGTCTAATAATATCCCTATACTCTAGTATAAATATATTATAATAGTTTATAAACCCTAGGAAGCTCTAGACCCCCTTTAGGGAGGTAGGGGGTAATTACTTAGTAATCGCCTAGAGTTTCTTAGAGTTATAAGAAAGACCCTCTCCTATTATTATAATAAACCCTATATATTTAACCCTTTTAACTAAGAACTTATACTTTATAGGGTTAAGGTTTAGCCCTATATTTACTAGCCTCTAGAGGACCTCCTAGACCTTCTTGTTATAGTCTGCCCTCGTTATATTAGAATAAATTAATATATTATTTATATAAGTAGTAATATAGTTATTTAGGAGGTTCTATAGGGTATTATTAATATATCGCTAGAAGCTAGTAGGGGCGCTAGTTTAGCTAAATAAGTAAACTACTTATTTAAATAACTTATACTAGGTATAGAATATAGTTCTCTCCTAGTACTCCTCTATTTCCCTTAACTTATAGAAAGCTATTATTATATCTAGCTTAATATACTACTTAGCTATACTTACTTAGTATAATATCTTAGAGATTAATAAGAAGAGGTAGTAATCTTTCTTAGTAATTATATTAAGGGCTTTATAATTAATATAAAAGCGGGTTCCTCTACCTAGCTTCCTTATAAAGAGTACTAATACCCTAATAAGTAAGCTACTAGCCTTAATAAACCCCTTATCTAAGAGGTCTTATAGGGTCTTTTTTAACATTAGTAGCTCTTTTCTTAATATATAATAAAGGGAGCCCTAAGGGAGTAATAGCTCCCTTCTATCTAATCCTAGTATAAGGTTAATCTAATAATTTACTCCTAGTTATCTAGGGGGTAGTAAGTAAGCCTTATTAGGGTTAAATAGGTTAGGAAACTCCGTTAAGACCTAGCTTAGTAAAGAATATTATTAATCCTCCTTTAGTTTTAGGTTTAAAGCTTTCTTAATATTACCTAAGCTAATAGCTTATACTAATATCTCTATAATACCCTCCTAGTATATACCTTATTATCTCGCTAAGTATTAGTAGATTATAGAGAATAAGGGTATATTAAGGAACCTCGTAGCCCTTATGTCCTTTATAACGGGTATTCCTTCTTAATTCTTTAAATATAGCCTAATATATCCCCTCTTATATTATACTTAGGAGGTTATAGTATTATAAATAACCTAGGTCTATTTTATCTAAAGGCGCCCTAAGAGGATACTAAGGTCTAAGCTATTAACTATATATATAAAAATATACTAGGTATAACTACCTATTTCTAGGTTAAATATTATTATACCTAGAGTATTACTTAGTAATAATCTACTAAGTATATACCTCCTTATAAATTAGTATCTCTTCTTAATATATTGAAAGTAAAAGTATTAAGCTAGGGAAAGGTTAATTATTATAAGAGTATTACTCCTAATAACTACTAGGGTATAAGCTAGATATCCTCTATTAACTCTAACTTAAATAATAATAAGCTTATTATTAGCTAGTTATTCCTATTTATATTCTTCCTCCTTAATATCTCCTCCTTAGTAAGCTTTAGGGCCTAATTTTACTCTAGAGTTAGTTTTTTCCTAACTCTTTATCTTCTTCTAAGGAGTTAATTACTACTTAGTAGTTATCTATAACCTTATAATATATTAATTCTTCTTTTAGGGTTTTTATTTTTATAACCCTAGGTAGCTAATCCTCTTTATTAAGGTAGCGCTAGGCGATAGAACCTCTAACTCTATAAGTATAATAAGTATAGGAATCCCTTATACCCTTCTAAAGCTATTAGTATTATACTAGGGAGGTACCTAAGAAGGACCTAGAGTTTTAATAGTTATATTATCTTACCTCCTTAACTTATAAGGTATATATAGCTTTAGTTATATAAGTATCCCCCTTAATATCCTTAGTAATAAGTCTCTAATAGGTTACTAGGTAGTTACTAGAGACTTTCTAGTACTCTATTTTCTATATAATACTCTTAACTTTTAAGAGCTAGCTATTATAATTAGCTAGTAAGTTAATAGTAATTAGCTAGTCCCTTAGCCTAGGGGTAAGGGAGGCCTCTAGAAGCGAGATCTAGACTTAGCTTAGCTAGTTTATACTACCTATATTAGCTAATATTTATTTAAACCTTAATAGGAAAGTTACTAGAGCCTTATTCTCCTTTTACTAAAGGGTTTATAATTAGGCTATAACTTATAATTAGATATTAAGGTCTTTATAAGTTTAATTAAAATAAGTTCTAAAGTCCTCTAGATTATATTATCTACTATGCCCCTTAGCTCTATAGAAAGTAGAGACTACTTATCAGGGAGTAGTATCTAAGTAGGAGTTAATAAGGTATTATACCTCTATATTTATAGGCTAAAACGCCTTATTTATAGCGACTTTACATCTTATTTACTATACTTAAGAAGTATATTCCTTCTACTTACTTAAAAACTTTAGAAGTAGGGGTAATAGCTTCTAATATATAATACTAGGTATTACTAGGGCCTTACCAGTAGTACTTATAGGGGTTTATATAGCTATATATTAGCTATTTCCCTACTTAACCTCCTATAACTATTCCTAGAGGGACTCTATTACTGCTATTGAATTAACTTATAATAGCTTATCTTAAGTTTTAGCTATATTATTATTAACTATCTTATTAACTAATAGGGAGTAGCGCTCTACTTATTATTATTATTATAGCAATAAGCTTAAATATATAAGGGGTTAGACCTAAGTTTATTTAATAAGAGGTTATTATAATACTATTTATTTAAGCTAAAGAGGAAAAGGGGAAGTTTTCCTCTCTAGGAGAGATTTTACTAGTTTATAGGGAATAACTAGGTAAGCCCTAGGTAAGCCCTAGGTAGCTCCCTAAGGTAGTAAACCTAGGTAGAAGCCTAGGTAGGCTTAACCCGGGCGTAGCCTATAATAGAAATATTAACTAGCTAAGTACTAGGGAGGTACTAATAGGGATTAAATAAACTTATAACTTTATTATAGGAGTTAACTAACTCCTTAGTATACTTAGCTTATACCTCTTATATCTCTAGCTATTTCTAGGCTAAGCGCTCTATTACTATATAATAGCAGGCAAGCTCCTTATATTACTTATATAATAACTTAGTCTACTTCTTAGTATCCTTAGCGAGGTATTACTAATAAGTAGTAGCCTCCTCTAAGGCGCTTACCTAGTAATCCTCTAGTTCTATAGAGATCTCTACCTCCTTAGCTTTATACTTCTTAGGTATTATATTAGTATTATTCTTCTTAGCTTAAAGGGCTTTCTTAATTATAACTTAGATAATAAGGATCTCCTCTTAAATATAATTAGGAACTAATAGTAAAGTACTAGGGAGGTATTAAATAACCTACCTTAATCTTAGTATATTATATCTAAATATTAAGCTTAGAGTAGCCCTTATCTATAAAGCGCTTAAGCTTATTAGTAGTAATTATTATATAATAAGTAAGCTTTAAGGAGTTAGTAGCTAAGAACTAGAAAATAATAAGTAAAGCTTATATTAAAATAAGCTTTTCTATTACTTATTTTAATAGAATACTTATATTTAGTAGAGGTATATAAAAATAAATAAATTAGTAACGAATTTATAACTTAGTAAGTAATCTAAAACCTAAAGCTAATAAAGTATTAGATAAGTACTAGCGAAGGATTATATACTTATTATTACTCTTAAAATATATAATTAAGCTTATAAGGAGCTTAAGCTTAGTATTTATATCCTGAGGTAGCTCTTATTTTACTTATACTAAGAGGTAGTAGTAGTAAGAGCACGCCTAGAGCTTACTTATTATAGGGATACTAGTAGTATCTAGTATATTAGTAGGGTATAGGGTAGTATTATGGGTATTAGTAGTAGTAGAAGATATAGTAATATATTTATTATATAGTAATTAAGATAAGGTTATTAGTAGTAATATTAGTATTATAAATCTAAAGAAGTAAAAAAGAGAGATTTTAATAGGGTGAAACTTTAAATAATATTTATAAATTTCTATTTTAATATTAAAACTAGCTTTATATACAGCTAAAAGGAGGATAATCTCTAGATTATTATATCATTTAACTTTATAAAATATAAGGAGGTACTAAGTAACTACTAGATAATTACTACTAAACCCTAATATTATAATAAAAACCTTCCTTATCCCTAAAGAGAGAACATCTTTAATAGCCCTATAAGGTACTTAAAAATATAATAATAAGTAGAAAGAATAATAATTTAGAGGGTAAATTTAAAATGATAAAAATAAGCTTAAATAATAATATATTTTAATATAACCTTATAAATTAAGGAGTAACCCTTATAAGGGAACTTAGCTATAGTATTTAAATAACTACTAAGTAGTCCTAAACCTATTTAATAAAGCTATAAGAGTAGTTAAAATATAAGAGTAGCTTTATTACTAGCTTATTACTCCTCTAAGCTATAAAATCTCTTAATACCTAGGTATAAGAGCTATAAGAGTAGCTAGGGTAGAGGATAAATACCTTATTATTAGTTAATTACTCCTCTAAGCTACTTAGCTATTTAAAGAAGAGTTATATAATTAGAATAAGGGATATTAAATTCTAGACCTATAGAAACTAAGAGGTTATAAAGTTTTATAAGGAGGTATTAAGTATTTTTTAAATAACTACTAAATAAATTAATTAAAAAATAAACTAATTTAGAGGGAGGGGATTATATTATAAGCTAGGATAATATTTTAAAGAAAAGGGCTTAGTAAGCTAAGTTAGGGAAGTCTATAGGAGTTAGGAGATATAAGGAGGTATTAGGTAACCCCTAGATAAGCCCTCTAGCCCTTACCTAGTAGACTAGAGGGCTAGAGAAGAATATTTAACCTTAGCTATACCTAATTATACTAACTCTATTACTCTGCACTGCGCCTGTATATGATATTTAGGCATGGGATATGATTTAGATTGCTGATAACGAAGAGTTTTACTTGATAGTAAACCTATATACAAGGATAACAATCGACCGACCTATTTTGACGTTGGGCGGCTATGACGGGGCATTTGAATTATAGGATCATGGGAATAACAGGAACTCACTGTACGGAAGAACTTTGCTATAAGTTACGTCGCGATAAGATAGGACTGAGCGCAACAGGTCGGTAATTGAGTGCTCACTCCTGTACCTCAGTGATTACCTAGTAAAAGGATTAAGGTTGGGAGGAACTGTTTGTGACTTGTATAGTATGACCTGAGCCTGGCTTATTATGGGCAGACTTCCGTAGCTCTTCAGCAATCAGGTTGATGAACAATTTTTGGGATACTTCCAGCTTACCTTCACTACGAATTATTGCTTATGGAGTCTGAGACCGACACACCTCAGCCTTTGAAGACCTGATCTGTTCAGCACACTACGGTGACGACTCAGAAACACGATACGATGTGTGATACATAGCGTCGATCCCCAACTTCTGTGAGCAGACCCTCCTGTTAGACAGCCGACCATAATAGTGAAATTATCGGAACTGGGTGTGTCCAGAAGTGGGTGTGAGACGTTACGATAAACGGTGTCTCTCCCAACTGCAACATTTATACTTGTTTTTAGGCAGACGATCACTCACAGGTTCAAGCGGATTATGCGATCGAGTAAGGTGTCAAGGTCTTGCTCTTGTACCGCAATCAATAAAGAACCACGCGTTACCGCCGATGGAGTGGTTGTTTCTATCCGAGAGCTTGGGGGCGAGGCTGGACTGACAAATTTGATGGACATATCCAGGTGCAACAACGGCAGCCAAGACGGGTGGTCCTACTACCGTCAGACAAGAGGCAGAGGGTCAGAATGCCCCGCTAAGAATCTAGTCCGTTGAGATGTTTATGAATGCCAACCTCTCGCTAGCTCAAATCTATTCCTGCCACGATGCTTCCATAACTGCGTAACGACATAGCTGTTACGAGCAGGTCAGAGCAACCAACTGCACCTCAATACAAAAGGTTTTAGCAACGCTACCTCCGGCACCATCATCCCCTAACCTGCACGATATAGCTACGAGAAGCACCGACTGTAGCGGGCGTAACAATAGCCTCATTTCTCAAGGTAGATAACGATAGAAGAGTTCCAATGAGGTGGTCGGAGTTTCTAGACTTGAAGACATCACCCAGTTTGAGTTATCTAACCGCCATACAGATCTTATCAAGAAGATTTCAATAACCAACACCATCCCCATCCCCAATGCTCTCTCCCCTTGTCGCCGAACGTTTCAACGTTAGAAATGCCCTACTTCCGTTTAGGCGGGGTTGCTGTGACATCCAGAGCGAAGAATGCATAGTTTTGGGCATTCCTGATCTTATCCTTATCGTCAAGTTTCTCGCAGCTGACGTTTCATCGTTAGCATTTTCGAATCTCATGTGTTTTATATTAGATAATATCGTATATACGGGAAAAGACTTACCTATCAACTGAATATGCCCGATCGACACAACGCTTGTCCTTGCCCACGATAGCGTCGAGATGCTGTGTTTCGTGCAGCAATATCATCCCCGCAGATGGCGTGTATTTTCCTTTCCGCCAGTCTGAAAGCATTTTCGAATTGCTAGCCTTGGTGAAAAAAGAAGGGCAAGCGAGGATGATATTGGTTTTGAATCCTTGGTCGCCAGTATTGATGGCGGCAGCTGCCACGCCGTTACACAAGGGAAAGTCCTTAGCAGCGCATGCATACACCAGTCTTTGTGGGCTCGGACCACCTTCATCAAGTGACTTGATGTTGCTCGATGGCGTCTGCAGATATCTGTTTGGTGCCCCGAAGTGGCTGGTTTTGATCGTAGAGAGCTGGGCTCTATTAGCATTGTTTCCTATTATAATCACAGTTAGCGCCCGACTTCATGAAACAACGGAAGAAGCATAAGAGTCCGACTTCACCGTCGACGGCAATACGTAGGAACGATGAGTGTGTGTTGACGTACTGCCAAACCATTTCGTATAGGCCTTCGATGTTGTCCCAGTTTTGTCCAAAGCCGCCATGGCTCCGTTTACCAAGATCTTAGCGTCCTCAATCGATTTCTGAATAAGTCTGAGTTGCGATGATGAACATGGCCAGTCGCTTCCTTTGGTCATAGACACCCAGGACGTCAGCGCTCGCTTATCATGAGAGGCGAGCCGACCCCGTTCAGAAGGAGTTAAAACGGCAAAGGCGTGCGAGATGCTCAACGCAATGACGAAGATGAAGATGGTTGTCTGCATGTTGGAAAGCGACCAGAAACCTCACACATGGGAGTGAGTATCAGACGCCCATGCTTGAGTGAAAGTAAATGAAGTAGTTGGTGCGGATAGTTCTGCCCGGGAACGACATGCTCAATCGCGCGCTTTATAGATCACATTGAAGTCGCTGAGCATGATGAGTAGTGACTGTGGTTTCTTCCCTGTGTGCGGTGAAGCCGATATGTCGTTGAATGTCTTCGGTTTATCCAGGGTTGGTATTAATGAACCCATCAACGCGCTTTTGTCATGTTTACTCTATAGTTAGAAATATCTTCAGCTTAATGTCTCAGTTTAGCTTTGAAAGACTCCAGTGTGTCTAACGTGCGAGTCAGCCTTTTGCAAGGGTTCCGTAATCCCGCCTAGTAAGCACGGCATTTCCGAAAAGTCCTGCTCGTGCGTCCTAGGATGTCGTTCAAAAGCGGCGTGCCAGGTTAACAAGTTGCCATATAGGCCCGTTCATTCAAATGATGATGAGGCGGTGCTATGGAAGCTGCGATAGAAGCTACGATTCGAATTCAAATACACGCCCCCATGAATTTAACGAAATTCTTCAGAGACGATCCCTTGCGTGTTTTGTATACAATAGAAGAGGAGAATAGTTCAAAGAAAAACAACAGCAAAACAAAAAGGGACTAAAACAACGCCGAGATCAAACGCATTTGTTGTTTGGGGGGGGGGGATCCTGCCAAGACTCAAAGACGGGCAACCAGGAGTCGTACCTTACCTCCGCCCATGCCGTCTTCGCCAACGCCGACGCTGTTAGATCATCTTGTCGGGCCGCGCAACTTGGGTTTTCGCTGTGGATATTCCTACAAACCAATCGAAGTTTAATGCATTGGGAAGTCTCGGTTGTTCTCTGCTCGCCCCGGTATTCAGGGGAGCTGTAAGCGCTTCCGAGGTACCTTAGGCCTGGGATGGGGCTAATGGCAAATATACCTGGTCGACGGGAGAGATGCAACGTTCGATTTAGCGAAAGCTGAACAACTATGCCACACCGAAGACGTGGTCTCGTCGTATCGACATGCAAAACCGTTGACTGTTGCAACATGACGACCAGTGACATAAGCGACAGCAGGCTCCTTGTCGATAGCATGAATGCGTTTTCAGGTTTGGGTCAAATTTCCAGGCCATGGAGTAGACACAGGCCGACTAGCAAGAGAACGACCTCTGAGAAAGTACTGCATGGGCCATCAGCCCGGATAACTTCGAAAATACAGGACAACTCACGAGGTTGGCTGAGGAGGTTGAATGATCGTCCCATCCCGCCGGAACTCGGGCTTGGCGGGAGTTGAAGCACCGTAACTTTTTGACGTCGGACTGGTCCAAAGTTCAACTCAATTACTGCTGTAGACAAACTTCAAGTACTAAGTGAAGATGAGGCTAGGTTCATGTCCATTCACTTCGTCATGGAGACGAAACTTTTGACAGTGACGCAGGTGCCTGCATTGGCTTCTGCGTTGCTACCAGTTCTCCACCTCGCCTCTCAAACTTACTTGGGGATCTATCGACCCAGTGTTGCGTGACTCTTCCATCCCACACATCGTGGCGTACGAATGCGGTAAATCAGATCTAAACTTGACTTGGATGAGTGCATCAAGCTGGTTGAATTCAAGTACAAAGCCGTCATGACCGTCTGTATACTGAAGCACAGAAAGTGAAGCTCCAGGAAAACATACTGCAGCCGTGCTTGTTGTTCGGGCAGGAATAACGCACATTTTTCGACGACAACCCCCAGAGCCCCGCAGGAAGCTTAGATAACACTTCGCATAGAGCGTAGTCCCCGGACTTTGCGTTCTACCATAGGCGAGGTCGTGATTATTCATCTTCTTGGCGAAATACAGGTATCAATTTTATCAAATTGACCTATGAATTTCATTCCTTGATAGTGAAGGTAGCCTTGTGCCGAGAAAGCTGCGTTCCCTGTCCTGTGTGCGGATCGTCTGACTTCTCTGTCGGTAGACGCGATTGCCGGAACGGCCGTTCCTGGCAGGTCTAAATGCGGTTCTGAGGATTTGGTGTCAGTTCGTGGAGGCTTTCTCCCGAATCGTTCATCGAAACTCTCGCAAGACCGATAAGTCAGCCTGGCGATCATTCTCGCTGCGGCAAGTCCTGCCGCCGGCTGGCCTTCAGGAGTTGGTACATAGTTGCCGTCGTCGAACTTTGGATCAGAAGAGATGCGTTGTCTCTTGATTTCAGCCCAAGAAATGCCCCATACTGAATGATCAACAGCCGTGGCGATCGGGGTGATATTCTTGACATAGCCAGGTGGGGTACAAAGGGGCCATTCTAGTGTGGTCATATCACCCATTGAACCGCCAACGACTGCCGTAACCGATTTGACACCAAGCGCGTCAAGAACAAGCCTGTGAGCACGAACATCGTCTCTAACGCTTACCTGTGGGAAATCGCTTGCGTATTGTTGACCGGTGACCGGGTTGGTCGTCAGTGGGGAAGCACTGTCGTACGGTGCGGTGACCCGAAAACATTGCCGCAAAAGATGGAAAAAATGTCGGGGATCAAAAGTCCTTCCCAGCGCGATAAGCGAACGCCACCAGCAACTGACGTCGCTACTCCTTGTCAGAGCGTGGCAAATGACCAAGACATTGTCACGCTTGTCATTCAGTGTTCCTCAGGTTGCGTATGCTATAGGACACTGATAGTGTGTTTCCATTCTCGAGCTGGAACTCTGGAACAAGAGCGAATCTTTGGTCGCGAATAAGCCAGGCGGAGAAGTCGTCCGAGCTCGGACTTGAGTTGACGGCTGTACGGTCAAAGTGAGCCAGCCAGTCTAGACTCAACGGCAACAAATTTGATGGTATCGCACTGTAGGAGCAAGGCCGTTGAATGCGAGTAGTTTCGATGAAGAGCATGTTTGGCATACATAGATATGTTGCGGCGTTGTCTAGGCCGAACGAAGAACGTAACCAGCTGATGATTTTATCTGACCAGTGAATGCCTCGTCTTGCTCAAACAGCGGATAGGGTCGACTATCAAGGCGCTTTCCAGGTGACAGCCTCGCATTCCTCTCTGGTTCGCATTGTGTCAATTGTCTGGGCTGTCGTTGATACTCGATTGCCTGGGCACGTCGTATACTCCTACCAATTGCAATCAAAGCAGTCATACTACTCTTGGCAGTTCAAACTGCATTATCACCGGTGTTTAAAGGCATTCCGGGATTTGAGCTCAACCCCGACGCCCCAGACCGTGTGGCTTTCTTGCATATTGACATGAGACAAAAGAATGGCTCGCGTGGTGAGGAGCTTGAAAAGCAGCCACTTTTTGCCCTCTGGCCATCCGATGCGAGTGTGTTCATGCCTTGCACATGACCAAGATGGCATCCACTCGTCCAATCGCCAAAGTTGCAGCTGTTCAGGCTGCTCCGGTCTCCTTCGACCTAGAACGAAGCTTGCGAAAGCTAAGTAAGCTAACGGCGCGTATCACAAACTAGTGCGGTGTAGAGTGATAGAGTTAGTATAGTTAGGTATATCTAAGGTTAAATATTCTTCTCTAGCCCTCTAATTATTAAATAAGGGCTATAGGACTTATCTAGGGGTTACCTAGTACCTCCCTATGGCTCCTAACTCGTATAGACTTCCCTAACTTAGCTTACTAAGCCTTTTTTTTTATAATATTATCTTAGCTTATAATATAATCCCCCCCCTTTAAACTAATTTACCCTTAGATTAGTTTATTTTATAGTTATCTAGAGGGTACTTAATACCTCCTTATAAAACTTTATAACCTCTTAGTTTCTATAGGTTTAGAATTTAATATCCCTTATTCTAGTTATATAACTCTTCCTTAGATAGCTAGGTTACTTAGAGGAGTAATTAACTAATAATAAGGTATTTATCCTCTACCCTAGCTACTCTTATAGCTCTTATACTTAGGTAATAAAGGACTTTATAGCTTAAAAGAGTAGTAAGCTAGTAATAAGGTATACCTATACTCTAATAACTCTTATAGCTTTATTAAATAGGTCTAGGACTACCTAGTAGTTATCTAGATAGCTATAGCTAAGTTCTCTTATAAGGGTTACTCCTTTTTTTATAAGGCTATATTAAAATATATTATTATTTAGGCTCGTTTTTATTACTTTAAATTCGCTTTTAGAATTATTATATTTTCTACTTATTATTATATTTTTAATACCTTTATAGGAGTAATAAAGATATTCTCCCTCTAAGAATAAAAAAGATCTTTATTATAATATAAGGAGCTACTAGTAGTTATCTAGTAGTTATCTAATACCTCCCTATACTTAGTAAAATTAGCTAAAGCTAAATAATATAATAATCTAGAGATTATCCTCCTTTTAGCTATATAAAAGCCTAGTTTTAGTATTAAGTTAAAAATATATAAATATTATTTAAAATTTTACTCTATTAAAATCTCTCTTTCTTACTCCTTTAGATTTATAATACTAATATTACTACTAATAACTTACTATTAGCCCCCCGTTTCCCTATTAATAACTTTATTTTAATTACTATATAAGAAATCTATTATTATATCTTCTACTACTACTAATACCCCTAATACTACCCCCTACCCTATTACTATACTAGATACTACTAGTATCCCTATAATAGGTAAGCTCTAGGTATGCTCCTACTACTACTACCTCTTAGCGTAGGCGAAGTAGGAGCTGCCTATAGATATAGATACTAAGCTTAAGCTCCTTATAAGCTTAATTATATATTTTAAGAGCGATAGTAAGTATATAGTTCTTAGCTAGTACTTAGCTAGTACTTTACTAGCTTTAGGCTCTAAATTACTTACTAATTTATAGGTTTATTACTAATTTATTTATTTTTTAAGCGCCTCTACTAAATATAAGCGTTATATTAAAATAAGTAATAGGAAGGCTTATATTAATATAAGTTTTACTTATTATTTTCTAGTTCTTAGCTACTAACTCCTTATAGCCTACTTATTATATAATAAGTACTATTAATAAGCTTAAGTATCTAATAGATAAGGGCTATTCTAAGCCTAATATTTAGGTATAATATACTAAGAATAAGGTAAGTTATCTAATATCTCCCTAGTACTTTACTATTAGTCTCTAATTATATATAGGAGGAGATCCTCGCTACCTAGCTTATAATTAAGAAAGCCCTCTAAGCTAAGAAGAATAAGGCTAATATTATACCTAAGAAATATAAAGCTAAGGAGGTAGAGATCTCTATAGAACTAGAGGATTACTAGGTAAGCGCTTTAAAAGAGGCTACTACTTACTAATAGCACTTTATTAAAAAAGCTAAGAAGTAAATTAAGTTATTATATAAGTAGTATAAGGAGCTTATTTATTATTATATAGTAATAGAGTAGCTAGCTTAGAAGTAGCTAGTAGTATAAGAAGTATAAGCTAAGTATACTAAGGAGTCGCTTAACTCCTATAATAAAGTTATAAGTTTATTTAAGCCCTATTAGTACTTCCCTAGTAGTTTATTAGTTAATATTTCTAACTTAAAGTAGAATTATAAGGCTTTAGCTACTATATCTATTATAAAGGGAGATAATAATAATAATAATAATACTAAGGGCGCTAGCGCTTAGTAAACTTAAAATTTTTAGGAGCACCCCTAGTAAGCTATTAATAACCTCTAGGTAGTAGTTAGTTACTTTTAGGTATTTTTCTAGTCTCTTTTTACCTTATTAAGGGCCTTTAGGCTAGTAAATTAAGATACCTAGCTAGTATACCCTATTTCTATCTAACTACTAGTTACTTATTAAGTTATCTATTAGATTATATAGTAATTACGATACTTTTACTTATAATTAGGCTTTATAATTACTTTATAAGTCTATTAATATATTATATAATAGCTCTTATAAATTATCTAGTTTGCTATAGCCCTTCTATTTAATAAGGTACTAATAGTTATATCTAGGGCCCCTAGAAGTAATAATATAATCTACTATATAGATATTATTATTATAATTAATTAGGATATCTTATAATAAAACAGCTAAGCTAAAAAAGGGTTCTAATTATATAGGTATAAATATATTATAGATTTAGTATTTTTTATCTACTTATAGCTTATATACCTATCCCCTATTAATTACCTATTATATCCTAAATAGGCCTAAATATTTATTAGAAAGTTTATAAGAGGGCTACCTCTATCTAATATTTTTAGTTAAAAGTAGGATAAGGTCTCCTATAGTAAAAATAATAGGGGTCCTCCTCTAATTATAGAACTTACTATATATTTTATTATACTTCTAAAGTAAGTTAGTAATAGCTAACCTCTAGGTAAGTAGGCTATAGATTCTCTTATATACTACTAGGATTAAAACCTTTAACTAAGGTTTAATATTATTAGGTCTATAAGGGGAATATCCTATTAATAATTTAGTAGGTAACGTCTTAGTAGCTTTATAATAAGAGTTATTATAAATAAATTAGGCTAGGTCGAGCTATATTACCTAGTTATCTTAGTTAATATTATAGAAAGTCCTTAAAAAGTACTTAATACTCTAGTTCTAGTGTTCCGTTTAGCTATTTATTTAGGGATAGAAAGTAGTATTAATCTTCCTCTTAATAACTAGTAGGTAGTATACTTTAGACTAGAAGTTACTAGTAAATAGCAATCCCTAATTAGATATAATAGCTTCTAGGAGCCTGAATATAAGGAAGATATATTTAGTTAGTAGTATAGCTAACTTATTAGTAGTAAGT
>JAVHLU010001362.1:0-32015 GCA_036785755.1 Colletotrichum ledebouriae | reverse complement strand
AAGGAAGAGGGAGAGGTATAAAGCCCTACTTATAATAGCAGAGCTTCTTATACTTCTAGCTATAAGAACCTCTTAGGAAAGACCTCTTTAGTTAAGGAGTTACCTCTTATATAGTAGTATTTACCTTTCGTATATTACTAAAAGGTCGACCTTTTAGGCTAAGGAGTTATCTTATATAGTAGCTTTTATAGTACCTTTAGCACCTTACTAGAAGGTTAACCTTTTAGGTTAATAAGTTATCTTATATAGTAGCTTTTCTAGGCTACGAGAGCCTTAGTAGCCCGTTTAGCTCTAATATAATTAGCCCTAGTATAGCGCGCGTCCGACTTTATATAATATTTAGAGGGTTTGCTTATAAGTAGTAGGAACGTATAGGGTTCCTATATTATTCTCCTTAACTAGTAGAGGGTGTAGGTTAAAATACCCGTATAGTATTTCCCGAATTATACTTACGAACTAGGTGAATTTATTATAGTCTTTTTGCGAAGGGGCTGCGGCGTAATTCCGAACTCAATACCTATAGCTATATATCTTATAAGCTATATACTCTAAGTCTCTAGCCTCCTCTCTACTCCTTTTCTTAGGATTTTTCTTCTTATTATTATCTCCTTACTATTTTTATAGCTTATTTAATAATAATAGGGAGGATACTAAGAACGATTCTCTTATAATATCCTTCTTCTTCTTTAAGGGACTCTTCTCTATTAATATTAGTGTGGGAATATTCGCCTACCTATGCAGTAGGTAGGAGACTCCTACTCGCCTAGTAGGCTAGATCTAGCTTTAGATCCGTGGCCTAGGTTAGAATAACTAGGACCTAGCGAGTAGTTATATAACCTATTATATAACCTACCTCGTTAGCTTTCCTATATTATTCCTACCTTACTAGCTACCTTCTAATCTAACTTAACATTATTAACTATTTAGACTTTATACTACGCCTACCCTCGTTCTCTTCTCATACTAGTAATTATAAAACTAATAATTAGCAGTCTACTAATCTACTCCCTCACGCTATATATAACCTTCTTAAGGCTAATTAATCCTTTCTCTAGTTAATCCTAAATATACGTTATATGTATAGGAGCTTATACCTTTAAAGGTATATATCATAAAGTCCTAATAAGGTTATTAAACTATAAGTAGGTAGTAAATATATTAGGGGAATATTCCTATAATTTATAGATATTATCCTCCTATTTTAATACTACTCCTTTAAGTTATTTATATTAGTAATCTCTTAGGTCTTTACTTATTTATATAATTAATTAATATTAGTAACTATTTACGTAGTCTCTTAAATATCTAATATTATAAATTACTTCTTAATCTTATTAATCTATAGAAGAAGATTATCTTCTACTTTAAATAATATTTTAATATAGATTGATTTAATTATTAGTTAGATTTTCTCTCTTACCTTAGAGCTTTACTTATTTTAGGTTATATACTCCTTATATTAAAACTCCTATAATGTAAAGAGGCTATTAAGCTCTTTTTAATCTTTACTTAAGAGTTCTAAGATAGATATAACCCTTTTATATACTAGTAGAGATATACCTAGCGTTCCTATTTATCCCAATCTTTATATAATAGAGGTTTATTCTAATCCCTATATTAATAAGGATATTAATACTATAAGATCTATTTTTGTAGAAGATTAAAGGGGTAAGTTTATTAATTATTAGTTCCTATAAGTAATCCTTCTATAGCTTTTATTTAAATAGCTTAAGAAGGATATAATCCTATATATTATATAAAATTAAGATAGATTCAGTCTATTACTATTATAAAAACTAATTCTCTTTACTATTTAGGATAATTATTAATAATTTAGGTACAGTTAGTATTATAATAGCTGCAATTTTAATTTATTTAGTAGAGATAGGTTAGAAGTAATAATAAATAGTAGTAGAAGTATTAGTATTAATACAAATAATTATCTATACCTAGAATAGATCTGCGAATACGCTACTAATTAATAATAGCTTTAATTAGTAATTGTTTTATTTAGACTATTAATTATAGGATTTAGTAGGCTTAGTTCGTAGTATATAATATATTAATATTATTATTAGGACCTTCCCCGTAGTTTTTAGGTAAGGGGATTCTACGTCTTATATATATATAGCATAACGAAGGAACTTCCTATATCCTCGTCATAGCCGTGGAATTTCCCGTATTATTTAATAGATTCATAGAATAAGCTCTCGAACAAAACCTAATCATTTGTCAGCTTCGCAGCTTTCCAAACATCATGCAAACCAGTTTTGAGAGGCTTCTAGTGCTATGAATCTGTTGTAAGCCACCGGGCTGTACTCATCATCTGGTATAAACTGAAAGTGCCACTCCGGCCCAGCACTCTGTCGCTGGGTCCATCTGCTATCTGAATTTACGACTCATTTCAGATGCTGGAGCAATCATATTGGGGACTCTGCAGGATACATCTCAGAAACTCATTTCAACGACTTGGTATGAGTTGCATTAAGATGTGTCCATTCCAGCTAGTTCACGGTTCATTTCCAGTTCTTCCGAGTGAGCTGTGAAATCTGGGCAAGGCTTCGTCGCTCTGACGGCGGACGTCATTACACAATACAACAGCTGTTGGCAGGCCGTCCGATGACCTTAAGTCGCCTATCTCTGAGGAAACCCCCGACGAGGCTTTCTGTGCATTCTGTAGCTCAGGTACCTTTTGTTATTGTTTCCTGTTCATTTTTATTTACAAAATCCTCGACGTTCTTTCAAAATTTCCAATGCTGTCGAAACCGCCTGACCGAGAATCCTGCCTCTGAAGGCTCTGATCACTCGACGGCAGTTAAGGTACGTGCTCAGTTCACCAGATGATCCTGACCAAAATTATGGGCCTACCGCACGGCATATGAGATTGAGCCAGGGCAATACAACGTGGAATCGACGGAAAGAGATCACGGCTGACCGTGACAACAACTTCTATAACTCGCATGTGTGTGAGAGCCTACTAGTCCCGTCATCTAGCGCCAGGATTCGCTATCCACGACCCACGACAGATTAAAAGCTAACATGTGGTGTGACGGCCTATCTTCATTGTGGTTTATAGTGGCGTCACCGCCTGCTGTGACTCTACAGCGAAAAGTCAAAGTCAAGGAGCAGTCATGACCACGATAGATGTGATGATGGAAAGAAGCTTTTGTCACGGAATGTGAGAATCCCCGGATCCCCCGGGGAGGGGTGAAGCCGGAGATGCAGCGATCAGAAACACCTTTTATCACTTGGAAAGAGTTCCCGGCAGTGTTTGGGTATTAGAAGAAAGTGGCTGCCCTACTAAGGACGAACCCCACGTCGTCATTACGACTAGCTTCACATGATTGATATTGAGGTTTTCGACGTGAAAGGGTGCGTTGTGCAATTAGTATAGGTATCCTTGGCTTCTTATCAGAGATTACACTCCAAAGGCGTCTGCGTTGATGTCAAGAAACACACTTGAAGTGTCAAACTTTCTTTATTCATCAGGATCCCACCTCGGGTAAAAGTAGACTTGGCATGGGTCACAATGTGACAAACGAGTTCAAATTCAGCGTACGAAAAGACATTCTCGTCTCGAAATTACCACTCTAGCTATTATCACGAGTGTCACTCGTCAGCGTTTGCTCATATTTACGCGTGAAGCCAATTGATGATCACTCACAAGGTAGCCCGGGAAGAGTCGGAGCATACTGTCTTCCCAGAGACAGCCACACATTGACCCTGAACATTACCCAGAAGCCTTGTGCCATTTTCAAGCTTCGAATCAACATCAGTGCCAGCCAGGTCTTGCAAGGCCTGTCTATCGGCCTTTTGTTGAGCCTTGCTGCCGCCGCGATTCTGAGGCGATGCGGCGGCAATGCCGAGAAGCGGGGTGAGAACGAAAGCAACAGAGAACTTCATTCTGGAATAAGATGACGGCAAAGTATCTGAGTAATGTTTTGAAGTAGTGTTGTTAAGGCAGAAACTGAAGCGAATCGGCCGGCCGAGAGACAAGTTGCGCGCGTAGAAGAATGATTTGGGAATGAAAGACCAACCTAGAGAGGGTCGATGGCATTCATCTAGGTCCTTCTTGATTTATTATTTTTTCTTGTTGAGCCTATCACCGTTTCCGAGTCGAGATGACACTCGGTTTTGGCCGATGCCACCAACTCAGGCGTTCCCCGGTCCTTTGGGGTTGAGTTGGCTCCGAGACAACCCCATTACTGAAGCACCGTAAGAGCGCACTTATTCAGCTCTAAACACTACGTGCGCAAGAGAGAAAATCGGATGGCGCTTTTTTAATAGCATATGTCCTGTCGTTTAAGCCAAAATCATGCGAATTGAGAGCCCATGATCGAAGCTTCAAGTTTAGTACAGTCATTAGGAGTTTCAGAGATGACCATGATCTCCAGACAGACAGGCGGGGAACCCATATTCAAGCTTGATCGAAGTAAATGCTTCAAGAGTGTTTTGATTTATGGAAAAGCCTCGAATTCCGGGGATTCGGGGAGAAGAGCAGCAGATATAGTGACCCAGCCCGCTATTGTAAGTCTCAGGAGGTGATCTGACCGACTTTTATCACGACTTGCGACAAAGGTACGAGACTGACTTATCCACACAATTGGGCAACATTCTTGGAGAGTTCTTATCTTGATATTCATCTAATGCTTAGATCTGTGGGAGAATCTCTGTAATGTTGCTCTTCGCCAGCCTATCAGTTTCATCCAGAACCAGAATCATTCGCTTTCTGACCTGCGCATTGTGCTCATCATCCAGCCTGGCCTTGCTCATATGTTCCATTGCAATGCAAACGACGGATTCCATAAGGCGCAGTGCTAATGGGCCAGCAATTCCAATATCGTAGAAAGCGGGTGCCTCGTTGACCTCCAACAGCCAGGCAGTCCCGCTTGAATCGATCAAAAAGTCTACAGCAAAAAGCTCGAAGCACTTGGTCACCGTCGTGAACTTGTCCGCCATGGTGTGAGCAGCCCCTCGGAACAACTCAGCAGAGATGTCGCAGATCTGTTCGAAGACGCTGACTTTCCAATTGCCCGGAAGCAAATTATCTGGAGCTGCCCAGAAGTCTCTCATAGACTGCTTGTTCACGAAGACGTCCTCTTCTTGGAGTGCTGTGTTGGTCAGGGATGACGAGAGACTTGGGTTCAGCCATGGAGGTTCGTAGTCTTCACCCGCCAACAGAGCGAGCATCTCCTTGAAGACGTAGACCTTGAGACGGCCCATCGAAAGCACATAGGCTCGGGCATGCCACTTTCTGTTTTCCAAAGGCGGAATATGAACGATGTATCTCTGAGCCACGAACTCGCGCATCTGAGCTGAAGGGATCCGACCTCCTTCCCTGAAGACATATTGAGGCTTTGGAGCCCTCTGAACGCCCTCATCGCAAACCTTCAGCGGAAGGTCTCCGGTCGTCGTGACGAGGGCATCCAGAGCATCCAGACCAGGGACTGAAAGGGTTGGGGAAAAGCCGTGAGAATTGCTTCGCCCCGAATCATCCGCTGGCTTGCCGTTCATTTCGAGCATAGCTTGATAGCTCAGATCGCTCTCGTCATCCTCGTCAAGTTCGTACTCGGCTAGCTCCAAATGGCTTGCCAGATCGTTCATGGTACTGAATAGGCGAATGCCGGCACCGCAGTCCACCAGTGCAGGTTTGAGTATCCACCAGTCTCGCTCACAGGCGGGCTTGGCCTCGTTCGCTTCGAGAGAGTTCAAGAGCGTGAGGTCATCAGCCGCGGTCAAGGCGTCATCGACGTATTCAGCATAATCCAGAGACAGGCGGACTGTAAGCGGTACGCATTTTTTGAGGATGCTCTCAGGCCTCTTGGCTGTCCAAAAGTCGACCACCCTAGCCAGATAATCCTTCCGAGCTAAAGCGTCGCTGTTGGGATAGGCATTTATGAGGGCAGTCTCTGCTGCGTTCAAGACCGCAAAATTGCGATTGAGTGCCCAACCGTCGCAGAACTGGAAGACGGTTTTGGCGTCGGAAGGGAAGTCGTCAAAGTCATCGATAAATACAGCGTTTGCGTCGTGTTTCTGGACGAATGACTTGATGTGCTTCCCCAGCCAAGGAGCTGCGGGTTGGATGTACACGTGCATCTTTTTTCAGATTACTTTGTTTGGAATTCTTGTTTCGTTCAACGAGAGTCGATCACTATCTCCGGGGGTAGTGATGCTTGCCGAGGAATCGTGTAATAAAGTGCTCGGGATTCCATATGATTAGTTGGTAATTTGTTGGCAGAAAGCACTTCTCCAGTTATCGATGACGGCAAGGGGCCGGTGATTTGCAGATGAATTGCCTGAGAAGAGAAACAAGAGAAAACCAAGTCTTCACTCGGCATTTATACAATGATCTGCACCGGCTCGATGGCTTTCGCATCGATTGAGGGAACTTGAAGCTGGAGCGGCCAAGATGTGTGCCAAGATGAAGTACTGGATACCCATTACCTAACAAGCTGGGACTCTTCGCATTCTGAGTTTCCATTAGAAATCTTTCCTTAAATAAACGTAATCTATACCGAGAGTCGACCGAATTACTCACGGCAGCTTCGATCTGAGTTCGATTGTTATCCTGTTTGCTGATATCGCCCTTGAAACCACCTGGTGAGCAAGGCTGCACGCACAGGAAGAAGGATTCGATTTTGATGTACACGTATGTGTAGTCGTAGTCAGGCGGAAATGAATTACGTTCGCAATTACGTTCGTTTATAGAGGCCTTATGTAAGACTCAGATCCATAAGCCTACTGGCGCAAAGGGTGCAAGCCAGCCAGAAACGACACGAAGACACACTTAATCTAGCAATGTCTCGGTCTCATTTATTGAGGTTATCAGATATATGTATGCATTAAGAAATCATAGCCACGTTGTGTTTGGTTTATTCGACCGTTATGAACTGTCTTCAGACGAAGTTGATGTGGTGAGAAACCGACTTTGTCTGCTGCCACCTAACGGCGGCGAAGACAGCAGAATCTTCGACGAAATCTCGTTGTTTTGGTCCTCATGGTGACAGTAAATCTTCCGCCTGCTCTTTGCAGGAGCCCATCTTTCAAGCATTTCCTTCGTCCCCCTTAGGAATGCTGGAGAGCCATGACAGTGAATACTTTCTCTTTAAGGCTTGACATCTTTTTTGGCGCTCAGAAACGGGACGGAATGTTTTATGCTTTTAAGAGCTTCCTTCGGCCATATGCTATAGATCAATCGCTGACTTGACTCTAGATAATGAACCCGATGAACTGTCAGATCGCGCAATTTCACAAATCCTTGCAGACTATTTAAGAAACCTATAAAATTATCCTATTAAACGCTGCTGGACTATCCTATATATAAACTTATTATTCTCCGCATTTTCTCCAATATTTACGAAATATAATATTTGCTATTAGTTTTAAGAAAGATATTTTCTCTTACTAGTAGTATCCCTTATATCTTCTATATTTCTGTAGTATTATAGTCCAGCAGCGCTTAATGGGATAGGGGGAAAAACTACTATATCTTCTAATTCTCTTATAGACTTAGTCAATCTGTGATCACTTGAAAACTAAACCCCATTCCGCAAAGTAGCAAGCATCTGTATGTAATAGACTCCGAGACCCCCCATATTCAGGTAACAGATAAATATACTCCCTCGTTGAGTACCAAAGGTTCAAAATGCGAAATTCTATAGCAAGAGTTTTTTACTCTATATGCGCTGTCCCAAGCCAAACTGTATCTCCCTTCAGCCTCTCAGACATGTAACGAGTGGTATACACCAGACATGATAGGGGCAAACGTTAGAATCCATCGAATAAAATGTTCGGTGGCTCATGTGATCGTAAGAATGCAGGAAATACTCTTTCCTGAGCATTTCCCAGCCCCCAACGATGGCAACACCCATGTCTTCTCAATCCGTAGAGTCCCACAGCCTATGCGTCACTAATATGGGCTCCAGCTTTGGCAATTTCGACCTCATTGAGCTTTTTGAGCTACACTGGAATATCTTGTATGATTTGAAGGTAGGTTTCCAGGGGGGTCTCAGAGACATCATTAACTCGTTCACCTGTCTAGTCTCGAGACACAATTATCTTGTCCTTGACTTTGTCGGCAAATCGAGACAACGGCTGCCACAATAATCTGCAAACCTTTGTTTACATCAATTTATTGGCCAGCTCATCTTGACCCCTTCAGCTAATGTCATGCATAACCTTCCTCGAGCTGATATGCAACCCTGATGAGCCTTCTATGTCATCCCCACACCACAGTTCATGCCATCTGACCAACCCATTATCTGGAATTATTTACTTTCGAACGATGAGAAATCCCTGCTTGCCCAACGCTGTCTTCGCATTTGCCGGGGGGGAAACGGTCAATAGATCCCTCAACAGAGGACTTAAGGTCCTCCCAACGCTCGGTTATAGTTTCAGTCCCACGATCAGGCGGTGCGCTGACTGTGCGCATGCAAGAGATCTGCATGGAAGTTCTGGAACGCTGCAAAAGTAAGCCCTCTTCTGGTGCCTCTTTTGCCACCCATGTTCAGCCACATGGGGGTAAAAGTAAGCCCTCAGACCCTCACTAAGCGGTATAACTACTGTACGAATCATGGGCCGAAAGGCGATTAGACTTTGGCTCAAAGCTTGCAGGCTTAAGGCATTTAAAGGTGAGCCAAGCGCATATTTCCCGACGTAGCCAAATTCCAGACCGTGGATATGGGATGGAAACTTTCGATGATTAAGTGGACAGAAAACGTGACGTTCACATCGACGCAGAGTCAATGCGCTATACCCGAGGCCAGAGGCCCATGGGGAACTTATATCAATCGCCTTGTGCACTCTGGATGTCATTTGCACGCTGTTCCGCATTTCTTTCTCGAGAGCCTGGAGAGGCATTACAGTCAATATGAAGCTTCTTCTTCTTTTGTTTATGTTCACGGCCGCTGCGTATTCCGCGAGCCCCGAAACGCTGATGGATTTTCAACGTGATCTTCGTGACCCAATCCTGGACATCAGAGGTCACCCACCCGATTGCGGTGAAGACAACGAGGGCGAGAACGGTGGTCCAATTGGTGATAATGGTGGATCTCCCAGTCCCGGTCAAGGTTCTAGTGGCAGATACAACGTATGCTGCAGGTTCAATGGTCCGCACAACAAATGCGTATGTCGAATACCCCCTATGCTCTACTTACGTTTGAACTAACGGATGCTCTAGATTTGCTTAGCTCGCTGCAGAGCGGTTCGTTTCTCTTTCTCGCTGCGCTTTGGGACGCAACACTAATATGCCTACATAGGACTGCAACGCAGGGATTTGTCTTATGTAGGCCCAGGTCGCCGCGTAATACGGAAGGTTTCTCAGCTCCCGAACTTCTCACGTAGAGGGCATTCGGTTCATTTCAAAGTCTTCGAAAACTTCATTAGAAACTAGTAGAAGACTCGTGGCATATCAGCCACCGTGCCTATTTTCGTTATCCCGGTAGAGGGAATTTGTACCTAGGATCGTCTCAGCGAATATCGAATCTGATCAACTTTTCTGCAAAGAGAACAACGACATATCAAGAAGAAGTAATCCCCAGCGAATGATTTCATCGCTGTCTTCGCGACTGCTCTGATGGCATCGACTTATTCTTCGCGACTATTAACACGCAACTTTTGAAAGCCCGTGATCTCGACAATTGTTCATGCCCAATCCCAAGATCAATAACCACATGAGTCACGGAAACCGAAGAAAGAGCGTTTCCTATTGTTAAAAGCCGCGAATACCGGCTGCGATACTCTCCTTGAAGGGAGTCCATCCCTCCTGCCCGAAATACTCTTGCAGTAACTTCTGGGCTTCGGCAGCAGGCGGAATCTCAGTGAGATCACGGCCCTCGTTCTCCGGCTTTTGAGGGATCAACTTGTTGTCCGGTCTCAACTCACGCATAACGTCAATGAAATCAGAAACATTGACATTCTTGGCCGATCCCCAAATTCTCTTGAACTTTACAGGCTCAGCCAGCAAAGCAATAGCGCGAAGACGTGCTACGTCGACGACGTCAACGTAGTACTCTTGTAAGAAATACTATTAGTTATCGTGCAATGATGAGCGCTTGAGATGTTACTTACGGGGCATGAAAGCTTGAAGCATTGCACCTTGGCCTCGCAGCAAATCGATGGCAAATTTCATGGTCGAGCCAGCAATCTCGGGGCGAAGGATCTCCCCAGTCTATGAACATGATAGCATCAGATAATTGAGATTTGATGGATGATCCCTTGAGAGTTACTCACGTTGAAGTTTGGAAGAATTGTATTGAAAACGTAACCGGGCTTGTTCTCTTCAACCCACTTCCAAGCAGCTCGCTCTCCTTCGGCCTTGGATGCTGCGTATACGGCAGCTGGCTTAATTTCCTCAGGAGTGTTCGGATCCCATGCTGCCTTGATAGCAGGCTCGTTCCAAGTACCTGTGCCAGGCTATTAGGGAGAATCATTCTTTGACAGCGAAGCATTTTAAATGAACCTCTTTCGGTAGTTAGTTCTAGAATACGTACCCTCATCAATGATACCAGTTTTGCCGTACTGAGGAATGACCGCTGCAAAAGCAGATGAGGTGAGAACTACGCGTTTGATGCTGAGGTGCTTTGCTGCAGCTGCCAAAGCAGTTTCTGTCGACTTGACAACCCAAGGAATGACCTTCTGGGGATCATCACTGAGCGAGAGATCCGAAGCCTGTGAAAAGTATTAGCGAAAAGGGCCTCGACTCCAAGTTGATATGATAAAACATACGACGAGAGCCACACCTGATGCGCCGGTCATTGCAAGTCCAAGGGCTTGTTCATCGTCGAGGTGAGGCAGGATAACCTGCTCAAATGCATCGCCATATTTGCTGAAGTGCTCATTCAAGAACGACTTTTCAGATCGAACGGTACCGCGCACACGATAGCCTTGTTCAAGAAGGGTGTTGATCAGCTGAGCACCAATGTACCCGTTTGAACCTGTGACGAGGATCAACGAGCCCTTCGCCAACGCTGTGAGTTCAGACATTGTGGCTTGAAGATGTGTAAATTCGCAATGTGAGATGGGATTGGCAAGGAGAAGATTCGTACAATGATCCAAAGTGCTGTGCGTTGTTGAGCAAAAGCATCAGATGTCAGCGGCGATCGGCTGCTCAAATTTTATTTCAGGTTACTAAGTTTCTTATGGAATGTGGAGAGGGGACCGCTATGGATTAGTAACATATCCACAAGAGAGACCAATTCGACGTGTTCATTTGATGCAACCCCGTATTCCCCGTAGGTTGCAGTATTGTGTAGATCATACTGGATGGAGAAGACCAGCGTTCCAATACGATTATGCATCACCACGACCCCCCTCCTTCGGGGGTTCGGTAAGGTTCGCCGCAACTCTAGTCCTTACCAACTTTCGAAGACTCATGTCAGACTTGCAAGCAGTCTTCCCACGGTCGTAACTAGAGGTTTTCATATCCTTACACTGAGAAACCACTAAAGAATATGGAATCAGTGGTGACTGAGCTGGGTTGCCATAATGAAGCAGCCCTTGCTTCTCAGTGCATTCGCTGGGCAGAGATGACGGATCGTAGGTGAGCATGAAGAATGACCCAGGGCTAATTGCTCAACAGCCTCTTAGCCTCAAGAATAAACTGATCTTCGGGGGGACCTTCGTTACACGACCCGTCTTAATGGTCATCGTCAAAAATTCAAGTCTTGCTTCATGCCGTGCACCTCAATTCATATGCACTTGTTAAACGGTCATATCAGTCAGGGTCGTTGACTCAATTTCATTCGGCTCCGTGAAGTAATGGCGCTGAAAATGGCTGGGATCTTCCTCCTGAACAATGAAGATTAACAGATGAAGCGGCAATACCGCGCAAAGGTATTCGAACCCACCATGTTTCACTTGGGTACTTTTAGCTGCGGACCAACGCCGGGCCCCATCGGGCTCCGATAGCCCCCCACTGCATGTTAACACTTACATGCTTACAACAACCTGCGGCGACCCAGTAACGCCTCGTTAGCTTTAATCCTAGCAAGTCCATCCTCAATCTCTATAGAAGCGCTCGGTCGTCCTTGAAAACATTCTGGATTATCGTATATGGACTATCGATTAGCAGCCACTTACGTAGCTGTAGCTGGCTAGTTCCGCTGGGTTGTCGCTGTCTTGCTCTTTGCCACGGGCTCTACAACTGAGCCTGCAGCGTAGTAACGGCTATGATGACCTCTGACGAGGCTGAATGACTGCAGAATTCTTTGACGATGGTTGTGATCGCTGCTGCGAGACTAAAAGCATTCCTATGCCGAAAACGTCTAAAGAACGTAAGAGGAGCTGGACTTATCCAGTTGCAATGTAAACTATTAATTATCGTCACGTCACTTTCAGCTTAAATATGCTTAATGTTTCCCGATGTTAGGGCTCCTCCCTCTTGTTTTCGTGGCAGCATCACTACTTGCCATTGCTGTCGCTTTCACCTGAATGATAAAAAGTCTCCTACTTTCAACAGTTTCAGACGCTCTTCACCAGCCGGGAGTGTATAGACGGCTATACAAGACGTTCTTCCTTTCAACGGCTGGAAGTTGGGAAAGCTACAAACAACTTGTCTTGATGATGGTCATGTAGTGGCTGGGAACGAGTGTGTCAATGCCGAAAACATCGTCAATGGAAGTGGCAAGTTTCTCATTCCATGTCTGATCGACAACCATGTTCATCCAACCGATGTTCGTTCACTTAAAGACCGGAATTCAAACGGCTGCGCAATCGCGATGCAAATGAACCGTCAGAACTTCACGCCGTGTGCTATTATTGCACGTTGAGAAGGTATGGCATCATATTTGTATGTCGGGTTGGCGGTTAGGAACCGCAGTTTCGCCGAGAGGCAAAGTCCAACGCCTTCCAATGACACGCTCATCTACCGGAGTAGAGATGTTATACAATGAACGAGATGGCAGTTTGGCAATAGCATCAACCTTTTTGGGAATCCCAGCCGAAGTCGACGATGCTTCTTTGAAACAACAAACCCAGATCGTTGAGACCGCACACAACTTTTGCCAGAAGCACACTATGACCCACGCCGCAGAGATCGGGGCTTAACAGAAGGCTGCAGATTCTTTGACCGATGGAAGTCAACATGTCCCCGACGACGGGATTCTTGATCTCGAATCAGAGAAATTGGTCAAGTACATAAACGTGTTGCCCGGCAAGGTAATCGATGCAGCGACGCGGGAAGCTGCTAAATGGTATGGCATGGCATTCACTACGAAGGCTCTGCCAAGGTAGGCAAAGGGGCGGACTTATTCATGCTCGACTCCAAGCCATAGATAAATACAGATAAAGGCATATCACCTAATCCTAGGTCCTGATGTCTGGCATAAGGGAACAGATACTTAGGATCATGGCTAAGATCCCGATCGTTCTATATAATCAATAAACTGATTAATGACACTCGGCGCACGCTTGAACAGGCACCTATGCTCAAGGCATTGTGTGCGTAAATGGTGTTAATGCTTTTTCTAGCATTAGTTCCACCATGATCTGCATCAGCAAATCGTCAATAACGTCTTACCAATTTTGCCCATGCCCATCGAGAAATGATTTGCTTCTGCTGAATTGGCAGGGTTGCAACAATGGTCGCAGCGAGACAACATTTGCCCATGTATGCTAGTACACACTTTGGGTTACGTTTAGGGGAGATCTTGCTAACCTTGCAGACCCCACTCGTAAGATAGTCTAATTATTATAATACCTTTAGCATCGCCTATTCCTAGCGTAGCATATAACTAACGTTAGCTCTAGAGCGACCTTTCTCTAGGGGTTATTCCTCTAATTATAGTTATAAGTAACTATATTATAGCTACTATTATTATAATAAAATAAGCTTTTTAGTAATTATAAATATAGCCTTATAGGATATTTCTTAATAGTTATAAGCCTAGCTCTAACTAAACCCCTAACTTATTATTTTAAAATAGGCTTTATTATTAAAGGTACTTATTAAAACTTCCTCTCTCTTATTCCTTCTTTCCTCTTTAATATATATTATCCTCTATTATTCTAAACCCTCTATTTCCAAATAACTTTAATTATAAACTCTTTTATTATTACTATAATAGTATTATATTATCTAATTATATATAGGGACTTTACCACCTAATATATTATAATCTAAGCTAAAGCTTAAGCTACTACAGTTTAGAAATATATTAATTTATATAGCCCTAAGAGACCTTTATACTTAGGTAAGACCTTATTAAAAACTATAACTCTTAACATATATATTACTAAATAAAACTAGGATATTAATACCTAATACTTATAAGAGAAGAGTATTTATAATTAATATATCGCTCTATTTAATTAAGAAGCTTTAGAAGAGGTTACTTCTAATATTACTTCTAGAACTACTCTTAAGTCTACTACTAGGATATAAATGATAAATAAATTATAACCCCCTTAGCCTCTAGCTACCCTAATTATAATAAATAAGAATACTATACGTATATAGAAATAATACCTAGAGTATTTTTATTTACTTATTATATAAAGGTTTAAATAAACCTATAAGGATTAAGAGTTTAAATAAATTAACTATCTAGTTATAGAGCTTATTACTTATAATACTATTATACCTATATATATAGAACTTCTCGCTAAAGGAGATATAACCCTTTATAGCCTTATTATTAATCTTAAATATTACTATACTCTAAATAAGGCTAGTATCCTTATTGTTATTTAAGAGGAGTATATCTAAGTCCTAAAGAAAGTAAATAGGAGTATAAATCCTAATACCTAGATTAAGGACTTTAAGAGTATTTATTTCTATATTACCTAGCTTAAGCTTCTTAAAGTAAGTAATACCCTCGCTTTAAAAACTTTCTTTTAAATAATAAGCTATTACTTTATATTTATTTAAGCTAACATAGAGATTATAAATATCCTTAAATAGGAGGAAATAGGGATACTAGTTTCTAATATAAGCTAATATATTAATATATTTAAAGACCTCTTATATAAGGATATACTCTACTTAAAATTATAAGGATAAAGCGCTAGGGTTTTTATAATACTAGCTAGCTATATAGATAAAGCTAACTTATTAAATATTCTTATAACTAGTAACTTATTTAGTAATAAATAGTACCTATATAAGTCGAGCTATTAATAGCTAAGCGTTAATTATAACTATATAGAAGCTACTTTAACTAGATATTACTAGAAGGGCCCCTATATACTAGTAATAGATATATAAGTAGCTTAGATCTCTAACTAGTTAAATAGTAACCTATACTTTACTAATATTTATATTAAACTTACTTATAAGGGCTAGCTATATACTATACCTTATAAGGGTAAGAACTACTAAAATAATAAGGGGGGTAATAAGGGTTTATTTAAGAAATCTAACATAGCTCTAAGCCACCCTATTAATATAGTAGTAGTTAATCGCATCGATGCTAAACTCTCTAGCGAGCTCTCGCGCGTTGTTAGCATTAAAGGGCGTGCCTCGCGCGGGCTTAGCGTTTTTATATACGGGGTCTAGTACTAATATAGCTAAGAGATAAGGATAAGGAAGAGGGAGAGGTATAAGGCCCTACTTATAGAGCTTCTTATACTTCTAGCTATAAGAACCTCTTAGGAAAGATCTCTTTAGTTAAGGAGTTATCTTATATCATGAACAGCAAATAGGCGAAGGTTAACACACTTCAATTGCGCTATATTAAGTGGATTCTGCGTTAGAGAAGGAGAAAGTCTAACTATAGGCTAGCGTAGCCCTAGAAGGCTAAAGAGTCGCTTAGTAATTATATAACCTATAAGTTATATAATTATAAGTTATATAACCTAAAATTTAGGGAGGTCTAACCTAGCGCTATAATATTACCCCCCCCTTTACTAGTATTACTATCCATAGTAACTAATCTATTACTATATAAGCATTCCTATAGTAGTATCCTCCCTATTTATACTTACGCTAGGGCGTTATTATTATCTATAGTAGCGGGGTCCTCGTCTTATATAATAGCTAAGAGCTAAGCTAAAAGGTGTTTTAGTAGTCCTGCTATTATTAGGTTAGTAATATAGAAGTCCTATAGTACTACGGGGGCGTGCTTAAAACTCTTAGCGTTATACTAAGTAGGATTATAATTATAACCCTTCTAGTTAGCGCGATATTATAACTATTTTTAATATAACTAGCTAGTAGTTATATATATAACCTTATATTCTAGCCTATAGTTAAATTTAATAGGGGGTAGTAGGGTTTTAAACTAGCCTAGAAGAGGATTACTAGTAGCTTTCTAAAGCTTACTCGGGTAGAATATAGGGTAGTAGTTATATCCCTTTAGTAGGTCTAATATCTATATCCCCCCGGGCCCTATAGCTTTAATTAGCTATAGGCTATCCTATAGTATTAATAACTTTAAAGAGTTTTCTTAGCGCTATCCCTCTACTAATATATAGATAGAGTTACCTATAGTTAAGCTATTAGGTTAGTAGTAGTAATTTATAGTATAGGCGTAATATTATTAGGCTATAGCTATATTCCCTTTTATAATATCCTAAACGCTATAGAGGTTTTATATTAACTACTAGGCGTCGCCCTAGTTAATCTTTTCCTTAGTTATTAAGAGCTTCTATATATATTAGTCCTAGTTAAAACTTATCTATAGTAGGTATCCTTACTTAATTTTAAATAGTATAAGCCCTATAGTTTTATTTAATAATACTACTTAGGCGAAGTCTATAGCGGGGAGTATTTCGCTCTAGTTATTCTAGAATTAGTTTATCCACGGGTATAAGTATTAAGTTAGGTACTAGTTAAGAATTTCTATTTACTTATTAGTTTTAGCGTAACTTACTATACTTAACTATATAGTTATATTATATATCTTATAGAGCTCGTTCTAGAAGTCGGAAGTAAACTAAGGGCCCCTATTAGATATAATTATAGCGGGGAAACCTATATACTAGAAGATATAAGTATAGTATAACTATATAAGGTCCCGCGCTATAACAGTCTTATAGTAAGGGAGGGAGACTATCCTCTTTAAGAGGTAGTATACTATAACGAATACGTTATTATACCTATAGCGGTTAGGTAAATAGAATATAAAATCTATTCTAATATACTCCTAAGGGTAGTCTAGTATTAATAGGGGTCTTAACTCGCCTAGAGGCTTATCTCTTAGCTTCTATACTTAGTAGTAGGTATAGTAGTTATAAATATACTACTTAATATTAGTAGTTAGGCAGGGCTAGTAGTAGTATTCCTTTAGGAGTTTAATAGTCTTATTCTAACCTAGGTATACTATAAGCCTCTAAATATAAGCTTTATAGATTAACTTTATATATAGGTCTTCTTCCTCTAGTACTATAAGCTTCTTATCTATAGTTAGGAGCCCTTCTTATATTCTCTAGTATTCTTTTTTAATAGCTATAAGTACTTTTAGTAGCTAAAGTAATAGTATATTAGGTTTATAGTTTAACTAAAGGATATACTTAACTAGGAAGTAACCTTTTAACTTATCCTCTAGCTCTAGAGCGTTAATAGTTACTATAAGGCGACTTAGAGCAGATTTAAGTAGTTAATATAGTTTGCTCATTACCTCTAGAGATAAGTAAGTAAGTAGTAATAGTCTTAGGTATAGTTAGACTTATAGATAGCTTATTATATTTAGAGGTCTTCGTTCTTCTATAAGAGGGTATTAGCTAGCACGTTTTTATACCCCGGGTAGTACTAGATATAGAAGTTAAAACTAGCTAAGATACCTAACTAGTAGGCTTAGCGGATATTTAGGAGCTACTTAGTTATAAAGTAGAGTAGTAGTTAGTAGTTTATAATAAACTTAAAACGCTAGGTAGCTATAGAGAGTTTAGCCCTCTACTCCTCTAGTACTAGAATAATTACTATTATCTCGCGGTTATAAATAGGGTAGTTTATCTATATTAGTGATATTATCTTTAAGAAATAGGCTATAGGGTGCTATAAGCTATTATTAATTTACTATTAGAGGAGGGTAGTAGTATAAACTAATTTAGAGGCGTCTATCTTAACCTAGGTAGGTAGTTTAGGCTTCTAGTAGCATAGGATAGGGGCTAATATTAGGGCCTCTTTTAGCGTTATAAATATAGCTATATAGTCGCTATTAAAGTTAAATCGGGCGCCTTTAGCTATAGGTTTAGTAAGTAGCTTAGTAATCTTCTTATAATTTATAATAAATTAGTAATAGAAGTTAAAGAACCTTAAGAAGGACTAAACGCTGCGCACCGTAGTTAGTAGCTACTAGTCCCTTACTATAGAAACCTTCTTAGGGTTAGGACTAATCCCTTTAGTTATAATAATAAACCTAAGGTAGCGTATTATAGTTATATTAAATTCGCACTTCTTAATATTAGCCTAAAGCCCTGCTTAGCGTAGCTAATTAAGGACCTTCCTAATATATTCTTCGTGCTAGAGGGGGTCCTCTAAGTAAACTAGGATATTATCTATATACGCTATATAGAAGTTATCTAGGTACTCTATACGCGTATTATTTATATACTATTAGTACGTCGCTAGGCTATTATAGAGCCTAAAGGGTAGAACCTTATACTTATAGAAGCTATAATAGGTATAGAACGTCGTTAAGTCCTCTAAGTCGGGGTAAATATAGATTTAGTAAAACGCCTAGTAGATATTAATCTTTATAAATAACCTAGCTTAGCTAATTTAACTTAGCGTTTTATTAATTAAGGGTAATAGGTATTAGTCCTTCTTAGTAAATCTATTTAGCTTTTAAAAGTTAATATAAAACCTTAAGTATCTATTAGCTTTTTAAATAAATAATATTAGGGATATAAATAGAGTATTACCTAGTATTATAAATCCCTTTTTTAAGTTCTTAAGGAGATATTATTAGATAGCTTTAAGTTCTAATAAGGATTACTTATATAATAGGTAGAAGGTTAGCTACTCTTTTATACTAAGCTCTAGTTTAATCTAGTAGTTATAAGAGTAATAAGGAGGTAAGGTATTACTAGCTATCTTACTAAAGTAGTCCCTCTAGCCCTAAAGATAGGGGGGGAGTCTCTCCTTAACTAGTTATTAATTTTTAGCTTTATTAACCTCTAGTAGGCTAACGCCTCTTTCTTCTTTTTCTTACCTATCTATAATTATTAGATCGAGCTTATATAGCGATATAGAACCTAATTTAATATTAATATATCTTAGGTTCCTCTTAAACCTTATAGTACTAATAAGCGCTATATTAAGATTTCTCCTTACTTACTAGGCCTCGAGGGTAAGGGGTTTAGGCTTCTAATACTATATAAGCTAGGTCTAGCTTATAGTTAATACTCCCTTTAATACTATATTTATCTTCTATAAGTTATTATTATATCCTAAGTCCCTAGGCGCGCTACTTTATTATAGAACTTTTATAGGGGCTTTTATCTTACTTACTATAGCTTTCTAGGCGTTATATAGCTATTCCTTAGCTTTAAATATAGCTTAGTAGTATTTAGTATTAAGTTAATACTCTATATTAATTTTAGTAGGTTAGAGGAGGTCCTTAGCGTCTTATATAATTATTTAGGGGAGGTCCTAGGCTATAGGGGTATTACTTAGCTAGTATAAGCACTAATAGCGTATATCTACGCTAATATTATAGTAATTAAACTATAAGTAGCTAGGGATAAGGTTATATCTCCCTATATTACGTTAGAGGAGGGGTATTTATATTAATTATTAGCGGTCTACTTATATATAGGTCGTTTATACCTTAGTTATAATATCTAATAGCTCCCTATTAAAACTAGTAGCTAGAATAGGGTACTATAGCTTATTACGTTTAGTATAGTAAAAATCCCTTAGTAAGGGGGTTATATAAGTATTTATAAAAGCGTAGCTATTTACTTTAGTATTAAGAAGGGCCTTAAGGCGAATACTATATCTATTATAGACTAGGACTAACTCTTTCTCTAGTAGCTTGCTATTAACTAGTTATTATAAGTTAATAGATATTATTACTAATTACTAATCTCTTTAGGTCTCCCCTAATAGGGAGTCTATTTTTACTAGGGGCTCTAGTTTTTTACTAGCTCTAGGTTATTACTAGTAGCTTTAGTAGGCTTAGTAATACTTATAGTAGCTCTAGCCCTCTTATAGGGGTAATCCCGCGAGATATAGCTAGTATTACTATAGATAAAGCAAGCACCCTAGTTATAGAGCTTCTTATATAAAGCCTCAGGGATATAGCTTTAGTTAGTATAGGCTTAAGTATAAGAGTTCCCTATACTAGAAGGTTTAGCGCAGGCTACTAGAGCAGGGCCTTATATAGCGGTTTAGTTAGCTAAATAGGTATTAGGAGGCGCTATAATATAGGCTATAGTATAGACCTAAGTAATATAATCCTAGAAGTTAAGGGCGCTATTTATATAATAAATAGAGTACTAATTCTAGAGGGAGGTAAGTAACTTCTTATAGAACTTCTAGCGCTACTAAGATTATAAGAGCTTAGCCTTATAGGTAAGTTTAGTAAAGGTTACTTGCTTAACCTAAATATCCTTAAATAAAATAATAAGGGTATTAAGCTTTATCTAGGCCTTATTATACTAAACTAGGTTTATAAAGATACCTTTTAGCTCTTTAATAAGCTATTCTACTATAGTAATTTAAAAGGGGTTACCTAAGAGGAGAGGGGATAGAACGTTATAAGTAGTTCCTCTAAGGCACGAGAGTATATACTTAAAGCGTTAGGATTTGCTATAATACTCCCTATTATTAAGGTATATCTTAATATAAAAAAGCTAGGTATTAAACTTCAGGTACTTAGAATTAGTACCCTTAGTATTTATAAAAATAGGGACTTTAAGTATCTTAGTAGGGTAGGTATTATTATAGCTAGTAGTTAATATAGGCAAGCTAGAGCAGACCTAACTCTTAAGGTATATTATTTAGTTAAGGATCGCCTAAAGCGTAGCGCTATAATTACTAGAGGGAGGGCTCGTAGGGGGGGTATAGTAGTTATATTATATTTAAAGCGCTAAAGCAGGGCTTTATTAGTATCCCTTGCCTTATTATACTCCTCTATAATAATAATAGCGTTATATTAAGCCTAATTACGCTCCTCTTAATATTACTTAAGCGTAGCGGATTGCTTAGTATTATTAATAGCGGTATAGGTATCCTCTAGGCGCTCCTAGAGCTCTTGATTTTTATATTCTAAGCGTAGAGCTATATTATATAGTATATAAAGGTTATTACTAATATTAATATATCTAGTATATAAAGCTTAAGACTTAGTACCTTATATAGCCCTTTTTATAAGCTAGTCTTAAATCTAAGTAAGGGTTAAATTAGAGTTATTTTAAAATAGCTATATTATATTATTAAGGGTAAGAGTAATCTTCTAGCCCTTACCTAAGTAATTATAATTAATAACGAGGAGGTTAGAGAACTTCTATAGCTTAGTAATAGCGCTCTAGGCTAAGCTCTTATATCCCTCTATATTAAGGTCTCTAAATAGGCTTTTAATAGGCTACTTATATATAGGTTTATTTAAGTTAAAAGCCTTTAGGTCCTTATATAGGGGAGTATTATAATTAGGTAGCGTAGTATAGTAGTATTAAAGGGTTTTAATATAAGGCTCTAGGAGCCTTTTAGTATTAAGTATAAGCGTAGTTATAGCCTTATAGCTATAGCTAGCTAGTTATAACTTAGTTAATATATTAATAATAAAGTAGAAGGGGGGTATTAATTAATTTCAGGTCGGTTAGTTAGCGTAGATTAGTTAGCTTAGCGCTTAGTTAGGTACTATACTTATATTAGTTAATTAATAGGGTTAGGGTAATAGTAAGTTAAGATATTATACTTCTATCTCTAGAGAATAAATAGATAAACGTAGAATAGTATTATAAATAGCGAATAAGCGAAGGTTAATATACTTTAATTACGCTATATTAAGTAGATTCTACGTTAGAGAAGGAGAAAGTCTAACTATAGGCTAGCGCAGCCCTAGAAGGCTAAAGAGTCGCTTAGTAATCACATAACCCGCAAGTCACGTGATTATAAGTTACGTGACCCGAAATTCAGGGAGGTCTAACCCAGCGCCGTGACACTTATATAATAGCTTTTATAGCACCTTACTAGAAGGTCGACCTTTTGAGTTAAGGAGTTATTTTATATAGTAGCTTTTACCTTACTAGAAGGTTAACCTTTTAGGTTAAGGAGTTATCTTATATAGTAGCTATTACCTTACTAGAAGGTTTAGCGAGGGTATTACTACGAGAGCCTTAATTGCCTATTTAGCTCTAATATAATTAGCCCTAGTGCGGCGCGTATCTAACTTTATATAGTAATATTTAGAGGGTTTCCTTATAAGTAATAGGAATATATAGGGTTCCTATATTATTTTCCTTGACTAGTAGAGGGTATAGGTTAAAATACTTATATAGTATTTCCCAAATTATACCTATAAACTAGGCCAATTTATTATAGTCTTTTTGCAAAGGGGCTGTAGCGTAACTCCGAACTTAATATAGTAGTAGTTACTTTTTATATAGCCCTCTTAAATAAGATTAGGGATAATATAGTTAACTTAAATAAAGAGTACTTAAGTATCTTTATAACCCCTTACTTAGCACCTTATATATTATATAAGTCTATAGTTCTAAATAACTATTAAGGATATACCTAGTAAATAATAAGTTCCTACTTATCCCCTCTTTAATTAGGTATTATAATAGAGAATAAGCTAATTCTAGAATAGTGTTATATCTAATTATTATAAAAGGTATATAGATTACTAAGAACGCTCTTAATAATTTAAAAGGTATAAATATAGAGGACGTTATACTCTATAATATAGAATACATAGAGAGCTTTTATATTAATATTATCTCTAAAGTACTACTTTAGAAAATAGGTATTTAATATTTAAAGTATAACTATATGTTTTACTATAGAACCTATAAGAATAGTATTATAATTAAGAAACCTATTAAGAAGGCGAACCTCGCCTTCTTTAAATATAAGCCTCGTTCCTTATATTCTATTCCTATGTAGATCCCCTAAAGTATTAATATTATTATTAATAATATAAACTATATACTTATAATATATAAGTATACCTCTTTTATATTACTACTAGACTAGAGTAATATTATAATATTTTAGTACCTCTAAAGTAGCTACTTTAGCTCTAAGGCTCTTAAGTAGTGTGATAGGCGCAGTGGTGGGGCTACCCACCTTGCGCGCAGTAGGAAAGCTGGGATTATGTAAGCCCGCGCGTATATATATATGCGCCCGCGCGCGCGCGCGCCCTTAAAGTAGTTCTTCCCTAATACACACACAATACACACACAACGTATCACGCTCTTTTTGTTAGGGTCCTTCTATTTGCGTAGCCACAGTCATCCTATCCCATCTCAGTAGCTAGTATATACTACTTAGGGGGTAAGGATTAAGAGCCTAAGATACTTATAGTACTAATACTATATAGTTATATATATTAAATAGGTGATTTTAAGATAGATATTAGAAAATAAAGTAGTGTACTTTTATTATAAGATCGCATAAGACCTATTTAACTACCCTAAAGGCTTTAACTAGAACTAGTAGCTCCTTATTATTATATATAAATATACTAGTTAGCTTTTTATGTTTCTATATATTAATAAGACCTATAGTAGTATTATACCCGCTCCATATACCTTTAAGTAATAAGTATCTTAATAGAAGGGACTTTCTATTTATAAGATTAGATAACATATTAAGAGGTTAGTAATTTTACTTATAGGATATATAGGATATAAGGATTAGATCTATATAGAAGGAATAGAGGTTAAAATAATCCCTCTATATATAAAGGAGCTAAATCGTAGAGAGGAATAGGCTAGTTAGGAAGTTATTACTTAAATAATTAAACTACTTACTATAGCTAGCTTACTTATATAACTATAAGCTAAAATAATACTAACTATAATAATACTATATAATATAAGCCTACTCAAATACTATAACTAGTATTTACTACTATAGATCGAAGAGGAGTAGTTCTACTAGTACTTTTACTAGTAGTAGCCTAATAATAGAGTAGCCCTAACTTATAACCTTTACCCTTACTAGGGATATATATATATATATAGCTACTATATATACTCCCTTAAGAGGGAATAAGAGAGAGGAATTAATAAGAGAGACTTTAAAGTAATACTATAGGGATATATTAAATACCTAGTAGGATAAATTCTAAATACTTATAACTTATATAAAATTTAGATCCCTATATTATAAATAGTTATTATTATATAGAATATAATATTTAATAAATAGACTTTCTATATAAAGGATAAAGTAAAAAAGGCTATCCTAGAAGATATTATTTATAAGATAGTAGAAGAGATTAAAGAACTTATATTATAGGTTAACTTTAAACTTTAGATCCTAGGTATTATAAATAAGGATAAAGCTATATTAATACTTATAACTAAATAGTTACTTATATTAACCCTTATTCTTATAACTAAGTCTCTAAATAGAAGAATCCTAAAACTTCTAAAAGGATAGATAGGTTAGAAGAGGGGGTAGCTATTATCCCCTAACCCTATACTAGAGCTAGATAAAAGCCTAGCTCTAATAAATAGAGTAATAAATATAGTATATATATTAGAAATAAACTAATATAAATAAAGCTATAGGGGAAGTTAATTCTAAAGGGGAATAGATTAAAGATTATATTATAATTAAATAACACCCTACTTTATAATATATTTCTAAAGTAAGTAAGAGTAATAAGAGTAAACCTTTAGATAAGAGGCTTTTAAATCTATTAGTATAGCTATACTAGGATAGTAAGGAGAGAGCTAATATTAAATAGAGGTCTAACTAGGTATATAACTAGGAGGGCTATAGCTAAACTTATTAAAGCTAATAACTATATAATCTAGTACTTAGTAACTTATAACTAGGAATAATAGAAAGCAAATCCCGCTCTAGTTACTAGTTTTTATTATAATATTATATAGAGTAGGAGTAGGTATCTAGCTTCTTTAAGACTTTTATACTTAATTAGTAGAAGGCCTTCTTAGAAGCTAGTATAGGGTATTATATAATTTATAGCTATTTATACTACTATTTATAGCATAAAGCCTGCATATATAACTATAATAATCTATAAATATCTTACTACTAATAACCTTACTAAGCTACCTCGCTTATAAAAGGAACTATTAAACCTCTTATAAGCGCTCTAAACTCGCTTTAAGGAAGTAGCTAAGGTTAAGATAGGTAAATTATAATAAATAGATATATAGTATATTATTAATTAAGAGATAATAATAAAGAGACTAATCCCTTTAAAGTAGGTATTTACTTATAAATTTAATAAGGATAATATTCTTAATTAGTATAAAGTAAGGATTTATATCTAAGGTAAATAGTAAGAGAAGTTACCCCTTAAATAGACTTATATAATAACCCTCACTACTTGAACCTTTAGGGTAGTAATAGTAATTACTATATAATTTAACCTTAAGGTTAAAGAATTCAATATTATTAATATATTCCTAAATACCTTCTAGGACCTAAATAAAGACCTAATTATTTATAAGTTACTAGATAGCCTTAAGTAGCTTAGAAAGTATATTAAGCTATACTACGCGCTCTATAGGCTAAGGGATATATTACTACTCTAGTATAAGGAGTTCTCCTCAACCCTTTAGTATCCAAGCCTTATACCTATAAGTAAAGACCTATACCTCTTCTAGTTAACTAATAAGAAGGTTCTTATTATGTTTTATATAGATAAATTCCTTATCCTATCTTATAAGAACTATAAAGAAGTAGTATAGAGGGTATTTATTAGCTTAAAGAAAGTATATAAGTTAAGAAAATAAGGCTTAATTAAGTACTATCTTAGAATTAGAGTTATTTATAATTAAGCTATATAAAAGATATACCTTCTTATAATTAATATATTAAGCGGGTTATAAAGAAGTTTAATTTACTTAACTTAAGAGCGCTAGTAACCCCCCTTTTAAACTTATTACTCTTAAAGAATAAAATAATAGTAATACTATTAGAGGTAAAGAGTTTCTAAGAGAAATTTAGCTCTATACTCTATATTATTATTATAATCTAACCTAATATTACTTTTATATATTCCCTACTCTTAAGATTCCTAATAAGCCCTACTCCTTATTATTATATTACTACTAACTAGGTTATATAGTACCTATATTATACTTATTACCTTATAATCTAATTATAGCGACGTTTATTTAATAATATTATATAATACTAAATAATTAGTAAGTATTATTATAGGGTCTTGTCTTAATAAACGTAGTATTAGCTAATACTTTTTTACTACTTATACTAGGTAAGTAACTTCAAGTTTAGTAGGCTAATACTTCTATTTAGCTTAGTTAAGGGCCTTACTAATATAAGTAATTAGATATATATCGGTATGCTTAATTGGGTTATAAGGTTTCTATTTAACATTATTAGCTAGCTAGAAGATTAGTGCGGAGTATTTATATTCTTTTAATAAGTTAAGCTATATAAATAACTACTTATTAGGGTTATAGTAGAATAAGGCGTTATCTACTATTAAAACGTTCTTAATATTATTAAAGCTAGCTACTTCTTCTAGCGTAGGTTTAAAACTTATTTTTTAATAGAAGACCTTTCTTATAGCGCCTTTATCCTTCCCTTAAGCTTAGGCTGAGGTAAGTAATATAGTTTTATACTATTAGAGCGGTTAAATATAATAATTATAGCGTAGTATTATATATTATAGAAAACTAGTTATACTTATTTAGTATTTAAGCTAGTAGAGGTTATAGGGGTACTCGACCTTCTTAATAGTATTAATACGGTCTTAAGTATTTAATAATCTAAATATATTAATAGTAAAGCTAAGTAGTTTAATAGAAGGGTATTTAATAAACGACTTCTTTACTAAAAGCGAGAGTTTAATATTTATAAAGACTTTAAGAATCGCATTAAGGTGCTTAAGGTAAGTATTAAGGTCCTTTAAGGTAATAATAATATTTTTAATAAACGCGTAGGTATATTCCTTATGCGCTTATAAGAGTTTATTTATAATACGTTAAGTCTAAGTAGGCGAATTATAGAATCCTATAAGTACTACCTTTAAGCGTTCTTATCCCTAGTAGCTAACTATAGTAAATCGATCTTAATATTCCTTTTTAATAAGAAGTTAATAGAAGAAGGATTAAGCGTTAATTATAATAATTTATAGTTTACCATAAAGGTATTTAATAACGTCTTGCTATAGTAGTATAGAGTATATATTAGGGATTATAGCGTTATTAAGAGTATATAGGTTTATAACTATCTAACCTTTATACTTACTATTTATAATTTGCTATATAGTAAATATAGGGGCTTTAAATAGTATAGGTCTAGAGTTATCTTATTTGATATAGTTTTAAGTATAGAGCTCGTCTAAAGTTTTATTAATAAGTTTCTTATCCTTTTTACTAATAGGACAAGGCTATTATTCAATATTTATATTCTACTATCTTTTAATAAGTTTAACCTTAAGGTATTAGTCTTCTAGAAGGTTAATTAGTCCTTAGTCCTTCTAGATAGTAGAGTAATATAATATAACCTCTTTAAGGTATTAAATAGCTTTAGCGTCTTAGTTATAGATATATATACCTTCCTTAGTAATAACTACTAGTAAGTTTTTAAGCTTAGTTATACTTATCTTACTATTTGGGTTAATATTCCCCTTATAGATATCTCTATAATTTAGCGTTATATTATGCTTTATTACGCCTTCGTTAGCGAGCGCTTCCTTACTAGTTAGGTTAGAGATCTCTACTTATTTATTAATTAATAGTTCTAGTAGCTAAATAAGTATTATAAGCTTATAATCTAAAAAGCTAAAAATAGCATAATATATTAGATCCTTATATAATAATATTAAAAAGGCTATTTATAGTTAATTATAAGTCTTTAGCTTAAGGTATCTATTAGACTTAAAGGGCGCTAGGGTTCTAAGCTTAGTACCTCGTTTAATTTTTAATAGGTAAGGAGCGTTGTTAATAATAGGAATAAATAGTGAATTACTTATATATATATACGTATACCCTTTATGCTTTAGGCTAAATAGAAGGGACTCTACTTTACTAATAATATATTAATTTGAATAGCAGAGCGATTATATAGTGTAAAAGTTATATATCTTATAGTCTATATATTATAAGCTTTTAAAGGGACTTTAAAATAGATCTAAGAGGGAATTCAAATATTATTATAGGATACGATCTAGATATATAATTCTAAGTTGAGGATATCGAGCCTATTAGGTATATTAAAGTCTTACCCTATAAATAAACTAGTATCTAAATATAGGATAAGCTATATACCTATATAGAGCTTAGAAGTTATTATATAACTATTAGGTTATTATCCTTATATAAGAACTACAAAGGTTACCTAGGTAATAGTCTTAAGGCTTCTTATACCTTAGAGCTTAAATACCTTAGGTTCTCTTAAGAGGGTGCGGAACTATTATAAGTAGGCTTCGCTTATAACTAAGCGGTTTGCGCTAGTATTAATATAGACTACAATTAGTAGTTTATTATAATAGCCTTAGATAATAATCTTAGCGTATATATAATAGTATAAACGTATAACTATTAGAAAGGGCTAGAACCAATAGGAACTAGAAAGATAAACAATATAGCTCTACCTATAAATAGGTAAGAATATTAAGAGTAAGCTTAAAAGATATATAGAATAATTCGTAGATCTAATTAAAAAGGATAATCTAAATTAGGTACTAATTCACTAAGAAAAATACTAAAAAACGGGGTATATAATTATTAAGGTACTAATTAAAATAATATATATATAATACTAAAGTCCGCTACGCTCCTCTCCTCTACGCTCTATTCTATAGTCTTCTTATAATAAGTCCGTGCGCTAAGGGAGTTTTCTAAAGGTTATATAGCTAAATCTATCTTATCCTATCCTAATTATCCCCTTAAGACTTTTTATAATATTATAAAGGAGAGTCTTAAAAAATGAATAAAACTACTTTATAGAAATAATAAATAAACTCTAGTTATAGATCTAATTTATTAATAATATCTTCTAGGCAGGCGATCTTATTATTAAGAAGGTCCCTTAGGGTTAACTATCTTCTACTATAAGTTATATTATAATAATAGCTTTACTACCTTTTCCTCTTTATTATACTCCTTATCTTACTCTAATCCTTAGTATAGCTAAAACTACCTGCCCTATTATACTAGGTATAAGAAGTTATAATAATATACTCCCTCGGGCGTATTCTACTCGATCTAATCCTATTAGTTAACTCTCTACTAGATATAGTCTATATAGCTATAGTTATACCTATTTAAAGGACTAGCCCTCTTAGGATATAATAATATATTTATAAGTATAATTCCTAGGTATAGCTTAATAATTATATTATAACTTAGCGTCTATAAGACTTATAACTAAAGCTAATATCTAAAGTATTTAAGCTTATTATCTAGTATTTTAGATAAAGTAGACCTAGATAATACTAATAATCTATATATAGGTTAAGGAATATCTATTATAAGAGATAATATAACGTTATTATTATTTCTAAAGTCTACTATATTACTATCTATAAGTAAAGGAGTAGGAGGGTTTAAAGGGAAGATAGGTGCTTTCTTAAAGTCTTCTTAGCTTAATAGGGTATCTTATAGAGCTATATTACTATTAATAATTAAGTTATAGAACTTTAGAATAATTATAGATATATATCGGGTAACTAAGGGGATTTTAGAGTTAGAGAATAATATATTATTGCTTAAGGTTATACTACTAAAATATAGAGATAGCAATCCTTCTTAAATTAGAGTTCTTGCTTATTTAATATACTAGAGGCTATATATAAATCTATCCCTCTACTAAACTAAATTAATTATATAGGTATTAATTAATAGGAGCTTTCAGAGTTATTAAGGGGTTCCTATCTTATAATACTATATATTAAGGTCCTATATAGCCTTAATAAAGCGCTAATTACTATTCTAGTCCTATATAGAGTTATAATAAAAGTAGTAGTTAGTCGACTAGTTTATAAAGATTATAACCTAGTAATAATTACTATAGTTTAATAGAAAGAAAGCCCTAGTAATATCCTAAAGATTCTTCGCCTCTACTCTTTTAAGCTCTATAGAAGCCTTATTAATTTCTTTCCTAAGTTACTAGGCTAGTTTATAAATTAAGGTATAGATATTATAAGGGTAGCCCTTAATTATAAATATAAAAAGGGCTATAACCTCTAAATTATCTAACTCCTCTTATTTTATTAGCTTCTCTTATTTATTATAAAGGTCTAATAAATATTCTATATAAGCTAAAGTTATAATAAATAACCCTCTTCTATACTAGGTTTTTAAGTAATTTATAAACTCTTAATTCTATTATATATACTAAGGAACTACTAGTATGCGCTTATCTTTATTTAGTATTAGGTTCTCTTTAGGTCTTATAGTATTAAATACTACTAAGGTATTAGTAAGGTTAAATATAATATCTCTTAAGGTAATAAGGGCTAACTAGGGTAATATAGATAGTTTTATAAACCTAGAGTAGTTAAGATATTTTATAAAGTTAGCTAGTTATTATAAGTTATAATCCCTCTTCTACTTCTTATAGTTATTCCTTCTTTTTATATTTTAGATATTTAATTCCTTTAATAATCCTTCCTCTCTATTTAACTCTTTTAGATTAGTAGGAATTATTAAACTAGTTTATAAATTAATATCCTTAGGTATTAATAGGTTAATATCTATCTTATCTAGAGAGGAAACCTCTAAGTTTATAAATTAAGGGGTATACTTAGCTATTTAATATTTAATATCTTCTTAAGCTATCTTTTTCTTAATATCTTTATCTCTTAATTTAAAATATTAATTATATAGAATTCTATTTACTCTTAGTTAGATCTAGTATCCTTTAGGAGGTATTTTATTAGTAAAAGCCTTTAATAAATAATTAATCTAAGCTTAATACCTTATTTTAATAAGCTACTTTAGAGGTACTAGGCTTCTAATTTATATAAAAGACCTAAGCTAATTAATAAAGTAGAAACTAGAGCCTTATAATAGAAGGTCTATATATTAAAGTTCTATTAGATATAGCTATCTTAATAAAACTTCTTTAGCCTTATATCTTAGTAAAAAGCTCCTAGTAATAAGTATTAGAGTTTTGAGCTCGGAATTACGCCGCAGCCCCTTCGCAAAAAGACTATAACAAATTCACCTAGTTCGCAGGCATAATTTAGGAAACACTATATAGGTATTTTAACCTATACCCTCTACTAGTTAAGGAAAATAATATATAAACCCTATATATTCCTACTACTCGTAAGTAAACCCTCTGAATATCACCGCATAAAGTCGGACGCGCGCCGCACTAGGGCCGATTATATCAGAGCCGAACGGGCTACTAAGGCTCTTATAGCCTAGAAAAGCCACTATATGAGATAACTCCTCACCCTAAAAGGTCGACCTTCTAGCAAGGTGCTAAAGGTGCTGCGAACGCCACTATACGAGAGGTAACTCCTTCGTGACCGAAGGCTGTGTATTGTCAGGAGGCGCGGAGCTAGAAGGTCTGTTGCACTTGAGCAGGTAAAATCACTATGCAGTGGCTAGAGGCCACTACTTCTTTTATAAAGACTTAAGAGAATTACTTATATAATAATCTAAGTATATATAAGCGCTATTAGTATAGAATTAAGTATAATAATAAAATAAGGAGGAGTAGAGAATTTAATAGTATTTAGGAGATCTTATAATCCTAAATTCTAATAAATACTATAGTTATAGCTATAGCTAAGTTTAACTACTTACTCCTTTATAATAAATACTATTAATAACCCTAGGAATATTACCCTAAAGCTATGTTTATATACTCTTATTACTCTTTTATAATAGAGCTACCTCTAGAGTTTAACCTTATAGAGATTATAGACTACTTAGGGCTTTATATTATAAATTAAGGTAGGAAAATAGGGTTTCTAGATATATTTATATAGTATAAGGGG
>JAVHLU010001361.1:0-32029 GCA_036785755.1 Colletotrichum ledebouriae | reverse complement strand
CCCTACTTAATAGGTATTTCCCTTAATAAGGGTTAGTTTTAGGGGTATAAATTACAAAAAAGCAGCTTTTTACTAATTAAATATAGGAGTCGATTAGTAGCTAATTTAATAAATAATTAAGAAAGTCGCCACTAGTATAAGCGCGCGCTACTATAATAGATTAATATACTCAAGGCGTTATTACTATAATAATAGTTAGTATTATTACTAAAGAGGACTTTTAAGCTAATAATAAAAGGGTTAATAGGTATGCCCTTCCTAGGAAGTATACTTATAATATATAGCGTAGCTTCCTATAGGTTACTATAGCTATTATAAGGGACTTCTTTAATAATACTCATATTAAGTTTTAAGAGTTATTCCGCCTTATAAAGGTAGAGTTCTCCTTACTTATAGACTAGCTATATAAGAGGGACCTCGTTATTAATACTAAGTTCTAAACTACAAAATAGAAGGTATTAATCTTCTTATATACTATTAGGTAGTTAGTAATATAATAGAATACTACCTACGAGGGGTTAGACCCGAGTTTATTTAATAAGAGGTTATTATAATACTCTTTATTTAAGCTAAAGAGGAAAAGGGAAAGTTTTCCTTCTCTAGTAGAGATTTCACTAGTCTATAGGGAATAACTAAGTAAGCCTTAGGTAAGCCCTAAGTAGCTCCTTAAGATAGTAAACCTAAGTAGAAGCTTAGGTAGGCTTAACTTAAGTATAACTTATAATACTATCCCCCTTCTTAGCTAATCCCCCCCTAGGTATAGGCTAGGTTATTATTATTATTTATAACTAGCCTATATAAAGCTTTATACTTATTTATTATAGTAATCTCTAATAGCCTCTATAAGCTCTTAGGTAAGCTCTATATACCCTTCCTACTTAACTAGGACCTCGCGCCTCTACCCTCGCCTAACTACTTTCTATCGCACTAAATATATCTCCTCTATATACTACTTAACTTTATTATTAGTTATAATTAATAGTAGCTAGGGGTCCGTTCTTATCTATATAAATAAGGGGTCCTCTAGTACCCTCTAGAGAAGGTTTATATAGAACCTTAGGTAGATATTACTAAGTATATCTAACTTAATAATATATAGGCTTAGGACTCTAACTATAATATACTTATAATATAACTATAATAGCTTCTTATTAGGCCTAGGGCTCTTATAGTTAGCTATTAAAAGCTAAACCTTATTACTTACTTAATACTCCTCTATAGGTATCTTATATTAGTTTATATTCTCCTCGCTATACTATTAAGTAGCTATAATACTTCTTTAAATAAAGTCTACTACCTCCTATAGCCTTATTATTAGGAGAGTAGCTACTATATCTCTAGAGGGGGCTTTTTTTACTATATTATTTACTATAGGTATAGAGTTAATATAATACCTATATTCTAATTAGAATAGCAAGAGCTTAGTTATATTACTAACCTTATTATAAAGTATTAGCTAGGTAGTAGGTAGGAGCTACTCCTAGTTATCCTATACTTAGGTTATAAATACCTATAGGATAGCTTATATCTCTTAGTTCTACCTCTTAGTATTACTATTAGTTTATAGGTAGTATATAGTACTTAATAGCCTCTTTATACTAGTAAGGTAATAGAATTTAACCTAGAAGTAGCTTACTTAGTTAGACCCTTAATTACTAATAATATTATATAGGAACTTATAGAACTAGAAGTAGGAGGTAAGGAACTAGTAGGTATAAGCTTCTATCTCTATAATACCTATCTCCTCTAATATTACTAACTTACCTAGCTTATTTATTATAACCTATATATATTAGCTAGCGTTATCCTTTATAAGTAATAGGTTTATAATAAAGTCTATTGAGAGGTCTAAATATAACTAGGTAGGTATTAGTAGGGGTTTTAAGAAGCCCCTCTTAGCTTACCTCTAGATATATATCCCTCTATAAATATTATAGTTCCTTATAAATCTTAATACTATTTATAATTATCCTAGCTAATAGAACTACTAGCTTACTATTTCTAACGTATTATTATAGCCTAAGTAAGTAGTTATACTTAAGTTATAGCTCTATTAAATAATCTTTATATAAAGCTCCCCTAGTAAGTTATTATTATCCTCCCTACTAGGTACCTATAGCTTCCCCCTGAGCGATAGTCTCCCCTAATTATTAATATTATACTTACTAATTTAAATCTTAGCTTTTATATCTAGTAGGAAGCTCTAAAGCTAGTAAGTAACTATATAATATATAGCTTTATATATTATATCCTTCTTTATAGTTTCTAGCTATAGTACTTATAGTTTAGGGTTATTATTAAAGACTATAGTATCTAGGATATTAATATAGCCCTTCTAACTTCTTTTTACTAAGGGGCTAAGTATAAGGTCCCTATAGGGGTAGGCGTAGTTAAATATTAGCTATAAGACCCTCCCCTACTTCTATTTATTATCCTACCTTTATAGCTTATCCTACTCTCTCTAAGAGAGGGTATTAGGAGCTATTACTTCCTTATTAAAGCGGTATTTAATAATAGAATTATATTAAAATAGCTCCTCTACTTATTAGCCCTAGCGCTCTATAAAGTATTACTTCTTTATAAAGTATTTAAGCTCCTAGTAGTTAATTAATATCTTAAAAGTAGTTATATTATATAGCTCTATCCTCTATATATATAAATAAGAAAGGACTACTAGGAGCTCCTTATTATAAATAGAGTAATTATACTCTATAGGTAAGAGCTTCTATAAATAGAACGCTATAGGATGCTAAATACCCTCTAGGTTAACTTATAAAAGTACTCCTCTTAGTATAAATCTTAAATAGTTAGTTTTAATAATAATTTTATTTTTTAAATTAAACTAGTAGGGTACTAGCTAGGTATTAAAAGGCTACTTAAGTTATAAGAAGGCTTATTCTTAATTATCTCCCTATTAGAACGTTATATTCTTCCTAGTAAGTAATATAAGTAGTTTAAGAATATCCCTATATTCTAGTATAAATATATTATAATAGTTTATAAACCTTAGGAAGCTCTAGACCCCTTTTAGGGAGGTAGGGGGTAATTACTTAGTAATTACTTAGAGTTTCTTTAGGTTATAAGAGAGACCTTCTCCTACTATTATAATAAACCCTATATATTTAACCCTCTTAACTAAGAAATTATACTTTATAAGGTCGAGGTTTAGGATTATATTTACTAGCCTCTAGAGGACCTCCTAGACTTTCCTCTTATAGTCTTCTCTTATTCTATTACGGTAAATTAATATATTATTTATATATATAGTAATAAAGTTATTAAGGAAGTCTTATAAGGTATTATTAATATATATTACTAGAAGCTAATAGGGGTACTAATTAGGCTAAATAGGTAAATTACTTATTTAAATAACTTATACTAGGTATAGAATATAGTTCTCTCTTAGTACTCCTCTATTACCCTTAATTTATTAAAAGCTATTACTATATCTAGCTTAGTATATTACTTAGCTATACTTACCTAGCGTAATATCTTAAAGATTAGTAAGAGGGGGTAGTAGTTTTTCTTAGTAATTATATTAAGGGCCTTATAATTAATATAGAAGTAAATTCCCCTACCTAGCTTCCTTATAAAGAGTATTAATACCCTAGTAAGTAAGCTACTAGCCTTAATAAACCCTTTATTTAAGAGGTTTTATAAGGTCTTTTTTAATACTAGTAGCTCTTCTCTTAATATATTATAAAGGGGTCCCTAGGGGAGTAGTAGCTCCCTCCTATTTAGTTCTAGTATAAGGTTAATCTAGTAATTTACTCCTAGTTACCTAGGGGGTAATAAGTAAGCTTTATTAAGATTAAATAAGTTAGGAAACTCCCTTAAAACCTAGCTTAGTAAATAATATTATTAATCCTCTTTTAGTTTTAGGTTTAAGGCTTTTCTAATATTAGCTAAGCTAATAGCTTATACTAGTACCTCTATAATACTCTCCTAGTACTTACCCTATTATCTTATTAGATATTAGTAGATTATAGAGAATAAGGGTGTATTAAGGAACCTTATAGCCCTTATTTCCTTTATAAAGGGTATTTCTTCTTAATCCTTTAGGTATAGCCTAACTTATTCCCTCTTATAATATACTTAGTAAGCTATAGCATTATAAATAACCTAGCTCTACTTTATCTAGGGGCGCCCTAAGAGGATTTTAGGGTTTTTAAGCTCGGAATTATACCGCAGCCCCTTCGTAAAAAGACTATAATAAATTCACCTAGTTCGCAGGTATAATTCGGGAAATACTATATAGGTATTTTAACCTATACCCTCTACTAGTTAAGGAAAATAATATAGGAACCCTATACGTTCCTAGTACTTATAAGCAAACCCTCTAAATATTACTATATAAAGTTAGACGCGCGCCGTACTAGGGCTAATTATATTAGAGCTAAATAGGCTACTAAGGCTCTTATAGCAACGCCCTCGCTAAACCTTCTAGTAAGGTACTATAAAAGCTACTATATAAGATAACTCCTTAACCTAAAACGTCGACCTTCTAGTAAGGTAAACGCTACTATATAAGAGGTAACTCCTTAACTAAAGAGGTCTTTTTTAAGAGGTTCTTATAGCTAGAAGCATAAGAAGCTCCGCTATAAGTAGGGCTTTATACCTCTCCCTCTTCCTTATCCTTATCCTTTAACTATATTAGTACTAGACCTTATATATAAATATGCTAAGCCTAAGCGAGATATACCTTTTAATATAAATAATATAGAGGGGATCGCTAGAGAGTTTAGCCTTAATATAATTAATAAAACCCGCTCCTTTATTAACTACTCCGCTATATATAGAGAGCGTATTATTAATATAGCCCTTAAGAGGGCTTACTTTAATACCCCTATAGGGGACTCTATAAGGTATAATAGTATTAGAGCTAAGTAAGTAAACTTAGTAATAGAAGTTTAATAAGTCGTTATATACCCTATAGAGTAGCCCTTCTTTAAGTAGGTCCTTTATATTACTAAGGTAGAGGTAGCCTAGGTAGCCTAGGTAAACGTTAGTAAGTATAGCTTGCGCTAACTACTTTAATATAGAGAGAGCGTTGCTAACAATAGCATAGTTCTAGCGGACGAAGCGGTAATAGAGGCGGTATTTAACAGCAGCGTAGGTAGTATGCGAGAGGAAAGGTTAATAGTTTCGTAGTCTATTAAATAATTAAAAACCACGTTATTATTAATATAAAGTTAAAGATCGTGAGGCTATGGGCATATATAAGTATAGCTATAGTTAGGAGAGGATCACGTAACCGAAGGCTATGTATTATTAGGAGGCGCGGAGTTAGAAGGTCTATTGCACTTAAGCAGGTAAAATCACTATGCAGTGGCCAGAGGCCGGATTTTAGGGTTTAAGCTATTAACTATATATATAAAAATGTACTAGGTATAACTACTTATTTCTAAGTTAAATATTACTATACCTAGCGTATTACTTAGTAATAATCTACTAAGTATATACCTTCTTATAAGTTAGTATCTCTTCTTAATATATAAAAAGTAGAGGTATTAAGCTAGGGAAAAGTTAATTATTATATAAGTATTGCTCTAGGGCTTAATTTTACTCTAGAGTTAGTCTTTTCCTAACTTCTTATTTTCTTTTAAGGAGTTAGTTATTACTTAGTAGTTATTTATAACCTTATAATATACTAGTTCTTCTTTTAAGGTTTTTATTTTTATAACCCTAGGTAGCTAGTCCTCTTTATTAGAGTAATATTAGGTAATATAACTTCTAGCTCTATAAGTATAATAAGTATAGGGGTCCCTTATACCCTTCTAAAGCTATTAGTATTATACTAGGGAGGTACTTAAGGAGAACCTAGAGTTTTAATAATTATAGCGCCTTATCTCCTTAACTTATAAGATATATATAGCTCTAGTTATATAAGTATCCCCCTTAGTATCCTTAGTAATAGGTCTCTAGTAGGTTATTAGATAGTTATTAATAACCTTCTAGTATTCTACTTTCTATATAATACTCTAGACTTTTAAGAGCTAGTTATTATAATTAGCTAATAAGTTAATAATAATTAGCTAATCCCTTAGCCTAGGGGTAAGGGAGGCTTCTAGAAATAAGATCTAGACTTAATTAAGCTAGTTTATACTATTTATATTAGCTAGTATCTATTTAAATCTTAATAAGAAGGTTACTAGGGATTTATTCTCTTTTTACTAGAGGGTTTATAATTAAGCTATAGCTTATAACTAGATATTTTAGTCTTTATATATCTAGTCTAGGTAAGCTATAAAGTTCTTAGGGTTATATTTTCCCCTACCCCCCTTAGCTCTATAAAAGGTAGAGACTACTTATTAAGCTATAATATCTAAGTAGGAGTTAATAAGGTATTATACCTCTATATCTATAGTATAGAGCGCCCTATTTATAATAATCATATACCTTATTTATTATACTTAGGTAGTATATTCCTTTTCCTTATTAAAGACTTTAGGAGTAGGGGTAATAACCTCTAGTATATTATACTAAGTATTACTAATACCTTACTAGTAATACTTATAGGGGTTTATATAGCTATATACTAGCTATTCCCTTACTTAACCTCTTATAACTATTACTAGAGGGACTCTATTACTACTACTAAATTAGCTTATAATAGCTTATCTTAAGTTTTAACTATATTACTATTAACTATCTTACTAACTAATACGGAGTAGCGCTTAACTTATTATTATTATTATAATAATAAGCTTAAATATATAAGGGGTTAGATCTAAGCTTATTTAATAAGAGGTTATTATAATATTATTTATTTAAGCTAAAGAGGAAAAGGGGAAGTTTTCCTCTCTAGTAGAGATTTCGCTAATCTATAAGGAATAACTAGGTAGGCCCTAGGTAGGCCCTAGGTAGCTCCCTAAGGCAGTGAACCTAGGTAGAAGCCTAATTAGGCTTAACCCGGGCGTAGCCTATAACACTACCTCTTAATTTAAAATATCTTAGAATATAATATTACAGATATTTTAGATTATACTAGAGGCTATATATTATATATTAATACTTTATAAAGCTACCCGATCTATTATATATCTTAGAGAAGGTTAAATATAATAAAGAGAGGGCTTAGTTTAATAGGTATATTAGAGCTATAGATAAGATATTTATCCCTACCTATATCCCTATAGATAATTAGTAATAATTCTTTAATTAGAAGGGGTAATTAGCTTAAAATATACTTATAGTAGTAAAGTTTAACCTTACTTTTATATATATACTTATAGGTATAGAAGCCTTTATTAATAATTTAACCCTATTTAACTATATATTAGCCCGTGTTTTTAAGATATTTAATAGGAGGTATTACCTTATTAATACGGGCTTCTAGTAGGATCTTAAGGGTATAATAATACTATTTAATAGTAAGAGGTATTAATTAAAAGATTAAAATAAGGGGATATTATAGCTATAGAGTAAGAAGGAGTTATTTAACTTATATTATATAGAGCTAAGGATAATAATAGAGAGGGTATTTAGAGTACTAAAGAGGGTATTTATAATCCTTTAAAGTAGCCTACTAGAGTATAACTTTATTATATAAATTTAGATTATTTCTATAATAATTAAGTTATATAACTTTATTAAAATTATAGAGAGGGAGTAGAAGAAGGTAGAGGATAAACCTAATAATATTAAAAAAAAAAATCCTTATAGTTATATAAATAAGAGTAAATAAATTAATAGGTAAAAAAAAGGGCCTAGATCTGCGTTTTTAGTTATTAATTTAGTACTAGGAGTAGTAATAGAAGAGGTTAGAGGAGGAGGATTAGTTAATAGAGGTAGTTATTAGGTAATTAGCACTAGAAGTAATAAGGTTATAATTACTATTATTCTACTAACTTTAAGGATTTTACTACTTATTTTTAAATACTACTTTACTCTAGTAAGATTAATAAGACTTTTTTTTAATATTAAAATTAGGGTTTAGTAAGCCCCCTTAAAATATAAATATTTTTATTAGATTAAAAATATTTAAGGTTTCCTAGCCCCTCCTAGTCTCTCTAACTACCTTAGGTTAACTTATCTCTATTACTAGCCTTATTAGCCTCCTCCCCCTCCTCCTCCTCCTCTAAATCTAATATATCGCTACTATTATTAAATCTACCCCTATAACTCCTCTTACTTATAATACCATTATTCTATAAGTATAGGAGCTTTAATCTCTTTAGTAATATATTAAATACTAAAGCTTAAATAGGGTTATATTTAAAATAGCTTACTACTTTTAAAATACCCTTATCCCTAAGCTAATAACTAAATAGGGTATTATAAGCTATAATTATATTTATAATTACCTCCTTACTTATTAAGTAGGTAAAATAAGCTATTCCTTCCTGAATTATAGCTATAACCTCGTTATAGAGTATCTTTTTTACTTATTATAAAGCGGCTTATTTATTAATTAATTAACTACTTCTAAAGGTATTAAGGGTATTATTAGCTAGGCCTAGGCTTAAAGAGGTATTATCTAGATTAAAGTTAGCTACTTTCTACTTATAAGGCTATAGAGTTAGGTTAACTAATTTATTATCATTATTATTATTAACTAGCTAAGTACTTAACTCTCTAACCTCTATAATATTATTACTAGTTAGTTTTATATTATCCTAGATCCTATTATATAGGCTTTAGATATATAATATCCTATAGATCTAGAGGCTAATATAGGTTTTATTCTTTATATACTAATTATCCTATACTAACTCTATTATAGTAATTTAACTAGTCTTACAATTATATAAATCGCCTAACTTATTAATAAGGTTAATAGCTTATTTATATCTCTATAAGGTATTATTATATTTCGCTATAAGGTTATTAATAGTAAACTAACTATTTAGGTAAGTATTTCTTATCTTTAGAAAGATCTTAACTATTACTAACCTTAACGCTATCTTCTTATTACTTATAATAAAGAGGGCCCCCTATTATTATAATACTAAATAATACTTAGAAAACCGCTTTATATACTACTTAATCTATACTACTAGGGGTCGCTACTTTAACTTCGCTACTATAAGTAAGGGATTCGAGGCCTTATTATTAACTTAGCTATCGGGTTAGGTATTAAAAGGATTAATATTATTATTATTATTAATAGGCTAGGTACCTAGCTAAGTACTTAGCCTAGGATTATTAGTATAGTTACTAGCTGTTTTGCTATTATCCTTATTAATAGGAAACTTATAAATAATATTATTATTAAGCAAGCTAGTAATAGCTATCTACTAACTACTACCCCTTATTATAATATTACTATTACTATCTTATACTAAAGGTTAGGTAGTAAAAAGAAGTTTTAGATATTAGTTATATTTATAAGGGGAAGTAGGGTTATAAGCAAGCTCCGGGTCCTTAATAGGGGATATAAGTACTTATTTTACTTATATATAGTACTTTAGCGCTAACCTATACTATAGATCTACCCCCTCGAAGTAGCGAAGTCACCCTCAATTATTTACCCTCTAATTATTTTTAGTAAACTATCACGCCCTAAGTGGTAATGACTATGCTAGCAGATCCAGGTCTAATACCTCCCATGCTGCGCCATTTCCCCATCCGTGCTCTTTTTGAATCCACTTGAGGTATCCCGGGCAGAGTGGGCAAATTAAGGAGCCCCGTTCTCCTCCTCCCATTCTAATGCTGGAGATGAAAGGCTTGGGTGAGGAAATGATGGTGTGTCAGTTCAGGGGGAGAGGGCACACAGAGGCAGTCACGACAAAATGTGACGAGACCTCGATGAGGGCTGCTGGAAAGGGCGAGGATTAGCGATACGGTTGGGAGGATATCATAAAACCACCAGCAGCACGGGACAGGTACACATACACATGGTGCAAAACGTAAAGCCCGCAGCACATTTGCAACAAACCATTCTGGTTCTTGTTTTTCAAGTTGTATTCTGCGGGGAAACAAAAGCCTTCAATCTCCATCTTCGCGAGAAAAGTTCCAATCTGAGCGTTTTTTGTTTGTCCCTCTCTCTTCTCGTCTCCTCCAAGGAAAGGGGGGCCTCACACTACGTCTGTCCGTCTGCCTCAGGAACCTCCAGTACGAAAGGAAAAGCCTAATCACCTTCTTTGTCCTCCAGCCTGGGACCCCCGTCCTCCATATCGCATATCATACAATTCAGCGTTTTACAGAAACCACACGGAAGCTTTTTCTTCTTCCTTTAAGGAGAATTTTCTTGATTTCGGGGTTTGGAAAATTTGCGAGGGTTTTTGAATTTCTGTGTTTGCACTGGAGGCTTCCCATCCTCTAGCCTGTGGCGCAATCTTTGAGAATTGTTTCTTTGTGTTGGTACTGAGGTTGTCTCTGAGTAGTTCTAGGATGCATATCAACCTGTTTCCCTCCATGCGAAAGAATAGAGATCAGCGACAGCCCGTGTCTGTGATAAGATGCAATATTCCATTCAACCAGAACCATTTAAGCCGTAAAAATCATTAGTCGGCGTATTAGGTTAGTGAAAGATAAAGGCGAACCGAAGGCATAATCGGATGCCTCTTGAATTCGTTCACTGTTGGTTTCCAGAACCACCCGGTCCAGGGGTTCTCGGTGACCAAGAAGGTGACTTGTGAAGCAATGTCAGCAAATTGCAATATTCAGTGGCTCAATGATTTACTTACAGTTGGGGAGTAGCTGGGGCTGGTGGGAGACTGCTGCGCCGCGGGAGTTCGTCCCTGGAAGCTCGGGCTCGTAGGGGAGTACGCGTCCGGCGAAGTTGGCGACCATGTCGGCGACGCAGGCGAGTACGACGGTGACGTGGGACCAGCCCCATGCAGGTTGGGAGATGCCGGGCTGTAGTTGGGACTGGCGGGCGAGTAGCTTGGTGAAGTGGGTGAAGCATACTGTGCCGGAGACGTCGGGGAGTAATGTCTGGGCGAAGAAGGAGAAGCAGGCGAGTAGCTTGGAGACGTGGGGCTATAGTTCGGGCTCGCAGGGCTAGTGGGACGCAACATGGGCGAAGTTGGCGAGAATGACGGCGACGAAGGACTGAACTGCGGTGAGCTGGCGTAACGGCCGGCACCACCATCCATGAGCGGCGAAGTAGGAGAGTATCCCGCGTTTGGTGAGGATGGCGAGAAAGATCCGTAGCTGCTGAACGGCGATGTGGGAGATGTGCTGAACGGACTGGTTGGCCGTCCAGGACTCTGTGCTGAGTAAGGGTTCACAGACCCAAGACCAAGGCCACCGCCATACTCCGTGCCGAATCCAGCTGGAGAGTCTGAGCCAGCGCCGACAATGGGAGAGAAGTTGCCAGCGGCCGGAGAGCTGAGCGACAAGTAACCAGAGTCCGCCATAGGTGATCCGGAGTCGTACGGCGTCGCGGCACCGCCAGCCTCGCCACCTTTGACTGGCATGCCAGGCATGAGACCCATGCGTGAGTTGTCACTGATGACAGTCTCCAACATCTTCGGGTCAAGCAGAACCTCGAAGTGACCAGTACCCATAGGCGCCATTTGTCCAAGCATGACGTTTTCAGAAATACCTCGGCAGTCGTCAAGCTCACCAACAGCGGCGGCCTCCAGGAGAATTTCGACGGTTTCCTCGAAAGAGCAACGCATCAGAGCACCGGTGTCTGCTCGGTTGATACCGTGACGGGTAACGGCGGAAATCGTTCCCCTGTAGGTCATGACATCGCAAAGAAGAGCAAGATGTCTGTGGTTGACGTAGGAACCGTCGAAAGCCAACACCTGCGTCAATTCACGGACGAGAGCGGCTCTTGCTGCTTCGATACCGAAAACCTCGACGATCTGCCACAAGTGATTGGTGTAGGTACGCGTGGAGTCGACACCATCCACAGATAAGACCTGACGCAGAGCAGTTCCGGAAGTATCCAGGTACCATTCCGAGCAGCGCTCGTCAGCCTTAGCAGCCAGCAGCGCTCCGTCCTCGGTCTCGATCAGCTTCACCTCCTTGTTCAAGAAAGCTCTCTCGATGCCCTTGACACCGCGAAGAGATAGGGTGTCGAGCAAGTGAGTCTCAAGTCTCTTCAACATGACATCGTCTTCCATCTTCTTCTCGCCATCTTCATCCTTGTCGTCGTTACCGGCGTGCATGGGACGAATGCGAATGACTTGCTCCTCAGCGTTGTTGTCACTAAAGATAACCGCGAGATCGTTGGGGTATTCCTCTTTGATACGTCTAGCGACATCCTCGACCGTGAGTTCCTTGTCAAGTAACTTCTGGCGGTCCAGAGTAAGACGAAGGAGCCATCTAGACTGGTCCTCCGCTCTGTCATGAGTCTCGTCAGGAATGAGGTAGTAAGACTCTACCATGTCCAAATCGTCGGGAATGTTGGTCGAGGTGATGATGGGGTCGTAGTAAATTTCCGTGACGGCTGTGACGGATCGTAAGGTTGTGTGCTCGACAGTGCTTCGAAGAGCTTTGGCAGCTTCTTGGCTAGCGTTTTCCTCGCCACTCAAGTAGACGACCATCGAGGGAGTCTTGATATTTTGAGCAAGGTTCAGAATTTCCTTTAGACGAGGCACACCCAAAGTGACGTTCTTGGATGAAACACCAGCAAAGTGGAAGGTGTTGAGCGTCATCTGCGTAGCAGGTTCACCAATGGACTGCGCCGCAATAACGCCGACCATTTCACCAGGACTGACGAATGCTCGATCCCAGCGGGCTTCCAACTCTCCCAAAACGTGCTCGAAAGCCATCTTGTTCAAACGCTGCTGGCAAGCGATGCGCTTGAAAGCCAATCTTGAGCGGATCTGGGCCTTGAAGAGAATGGTGGCATTTCGGTCGGCTTCTCTGGAAATATCGTCGTTGCCGCGAACGATAGTCATTCTGTTGAGCATTGCCTGCACAGCAGGAATGACATCTTGAGGCTTCAAATCACTTCGCTGGAAGTCCTCAACGGCGAACAGCTTCTTCGAAGTTTCCATCAAACGAACAATGTTCAAGGGAAGTTGCATGGACTCGTCGTCCCTCCTCTTGAAGTTGATAGCACGGACTTCCTTGCGATCAGCCAACAAAGCATCATACTCCTCGTCCAAGAATTGCTGGACAGCAGGGTCCCCAGCAATCTCGTTACCGTACTCAAGCCAGTCAAGCTCCTCTGGCCTATTCTCATCCATGACGTCGAGGCGGAACCGGTCTGCAAACTTCTTGTGGGACATGTTCAGGTGGTCCATACGCTGCTTCTCGATGTAGATGGCATCCAGGCCATCCTCACCGTACAAGAATTGAAGGACATCGCCCAGGGAGTTCCTGACGGTGCCGTCGTATTTGGCGCTGACGTCTTCAAGGGCCTTGACGAGACGACGCTGAATATAACCAGTTTCGGCAGTCTTGACAGCAGTATCAATGAGACCTTCTCTACCAGCCATGGCGTGGAAGAAGAATTCACTTGGCGTAAGACCACGAAGGTAAGAGTTCTCAACAAAGCCGCGAGCCTCAGGTGAGTAGTCGTCCTTGGTGAAATGGGGGAGTGTGCGATATTTGAAGCCGAAGGGAATGCGCTTACCCTCGACGATCTGCTGTCCGACAAGTGCAGTCATCTGAGAGATATTGATGGAGGAACCCTTGGAACCGGATGAGGCCATGGTGACAGCGTTGTTCAAGTCCTTCAAACTCTTCTGTGTGGTGGTACCAGCTTTATCACGAGCCGTGTTGAGGGCCTTGGAGACCTTGCTTTCGAAAGTCTCACGAATGTTCATACCGGGCAAAGGCTCAAGCTCGTTAGCAGTAGCTTGCTGCGTGAAGGCCTCGACCTCAGCCTTGTGCTCGTCAATGTGAACCTGCACCTTCTCGATGGTCAGCTTGTCGGGAATCGTGTCGCCGATGCCGATGCTGAAACCGTTGTGGAGAAGCCAGTAGTTGACGACCTGTTGCACCCCGTTAAGGAACTTCATAGACGCCTCAGGGCCGTGCTCGTTGTAGACGATGTGGACGATACCACCACTAGCAGCACCAATGTTCTTCTTCGAGAGCAGACCGTACAGGAGCTCACCAGATTGGATAAGAAGACCCTCGTCCTTAAGCGGGTTATCTTCTTTCGTATCCGGGGCGGTGTGCAAGCTGACAATGTTGGGAATCGCCATGCTCATGATCTGTTTACCCGTCCATCTTGGCCCTGGGCGCACGATGGCTGGTGGAGGAATTACACCATCCCAATTGGGCACCCAGAGCATGATGTTCATGACTGCCTCCTTGGTGAGGAAAACGTCACGACGGCAAAGCTTGTAGGCACCGGCAAGAGTATCTTGGACGATACCCATGAGAGGACCGTTTCTTTGCGGGGAGACGATGTTGATCGGAACCAGGCAAAGTTCCTTCACTTCGGCTCTTGTCTCCTCGCTCTGGGGAACGTGAAGGTTCATTTCGTCACCATCGAAATCGGCGTTGTAGGGCGAGGTGACAGACAAGTTGAGACGGAAAGTGGAGTAAGGCATGACGCGAACTCTGTGACCCATCATAGACTCCTTGTGTAGAGAGGGCTGACGGTTGAAGATGATGTAGTCACCAGTAATCAAATGACGCTCGACCTTCCAGCCATACTCTAGGGAAATTTGTCCGGCTCGGCGGTGGTGACGAAGATCAATTCTTGTACCATCGGAGCGAATGACATACTTGGCACCAGGATGCTCGTTGGGGCCGTTTTGAACCAGCTCGTGAAGCCTGCTAATGTTGTAGGGAGTGACGGTCTCAGGATACGTCAGGGTCCTTGCAATACTTCGAGGCACACCAACCTCATCGAGAGATAAGTTGGCGTCACCTGTGATGACAGTACGTGCTGAAAAGTCAACACGCTTACCCATCAAGTTTCCACGCAGACGACCTTCCTTGCCCTTAAGACGGGCTCGGATAGCTTTGACTGGACGACCACTCTTTTGCAGCGCACGAGGTTGACCAGCGATGTCGTTGTCCATGTAGGTGGCGACATGGTATTGCAGGAGCTGCTCAAAATCTTGCGCAATATGAGCAGGAGAGCCTTCGCGGATGGCTTGCTTGACGTTGCTGTTGGCTCGGATGATGTCACCCAGCTTGTACGTCAAATCGTCTTCATTTCTCAGACCTTGACCGGTGCCGTCCATGGAAATACTGGGACGGACAGGCGGAGGCGGAACCGGAAGGACCGTAACAATCATCCATTCTGGGCGTGCGTACTCGAGGTTGAGACCCATATCTCTCAGGTCGTCATCGCTGATGCGGCGCAGAATGTTATGAGCCATCTCGGGCGTGATTTGAGGCTCCTCCTTCTTCTTGACGCCATCCTCGCCAGAAGACTCGTATTTGGCGATCAGCTGCAAAGCCTTGTGCCGTACTCTGGGTTGGATGTTGCCGCAGCCGCCGTGATTGACAGGGGCCTGCTTCATACCCAAACTGTACTCTCCGTCGTCATTCTTGACTTCCTTAGTCTCGTTTTCGCAACGCGTCTTCTTCTTGCAGATGTTCCAGACACGGTTGAAGCGAACCTTCGGGTCTCTTGTGTTGACAGCTTGGAGAAATTCAGGGTCGCTCTGAAAAAGCTAGGTTAGCACAATCGAGTCAAGGCGGCTGTCAAATAACGTAGAGCAGACTAACTCTGTCGGCCAAAACCTTGCTGCAATTATGGCAGACGATTTCCAACACCTTCTTCACCTTTTTGATAAAACCGGGGTGATAAACGGGCTTCGCCAGCTCAATGTGGCCGAAGTGACCAGGGCATTCACCCATCGCCTGCGTGCATGTCTTGCACTTGAACTGGCGGTCAATGGATCCGAGGAGCGGATCGTTCAAGCCACCGTCACGCGGCTTCGTGCGCGTCTCGTCCATGGTCTCGGGGTAGAGGACATGGCAGACACTCATGTTCTTGATCTCCTCCGGGGCCATCAGACCAAACTGAATCTCCTCCACGGTCTTGATGGGCGCACTAGAGTGCGTGAAGTATAAGTTCGCCATGATGATGGATTTTTTGTATTTTTTGTCGCGTTGGGGAAGGAAGGTATCGAGTGGTTAATCGAGAGGTCCGAAGGCGAAGAAGACGACCACCGCGAATAAGTCGTTACGCAATGCAGGTGCGTCGCAGAAGTGGCGCAAGAAGTCGAAACAGCAAAATTCTATCGCGCGAAACGCTCTTCGCGATGCCAAATGTCGAGAAAGGTCGTTGTATGATGGCGCTCTTGACCACGCCAGTCCCCGGCCAGCGGCCCAGGAGAAAGTTCCACTGAGCCTCCCGATCGCCACCTCCAGAGTGTAGACGGATCGAAAAAATTCGCAGTCGCAGCGTCGCGGTCGTCGAGTCGGAAATAAGCGTGCTATCCGAAAGGCGCGATTCCGACGCGTGAGTGGTGATGATGATGCGTGGGTTCGGCGTGGTTGTGAGTGTGAAGCCGTGGAGGCAAGCGAGGAGTGAGGTCAGAACAAATCTTGCCTTGAGCGGCTGGCGCAGCCTGCGAGCGCACTAGTCCAGATTAGGAAACTACCCTCCTTTACCGTTGTTGACTCCTCTGACTGCAGACGCGTGCCTAAGGATGGCGAAGAGGTTCCCAGTACCCACAAAACTTGTGCACCTCCTCCAGCATCTCACATGAGGGAGTCAACTTGTAACAACAAGGATCCCATGCACAGTTAGGGGTCAGAAACTGGAGTCAAACGAGCGTGTTATTTATAGTTATACGAGCGAAGCTATCCTTATACCTAATTATAATATAACCTATGCTCTTGTTATATATATTTATATATAAGTAAGCTCTTATATACTTATAATACCTCTAACTTATATACTATTTATTATTATACTATATGTATACCTACTTATTATAATATAGCGCTACTTATAGTTATAATACTCCTCTTTACTAAGAGCTTAGTTTTATAAAGCTTAACTAGCCTTAGTATACTCCTCTATAGTAATACTAGTTTTAAATAGCTTTATATTACTCTTTTTATAGATTTATTTAAAGATTATCCTCCTGAGTAGCTTTATAAGTAAGTTAGCTATATTATTTACTAATAATATATATTAAAAGTTGATCTTACTCTACTTAGTAGTTTCTTATATAAAATAGTTATAAACTTATATATACTTTATATAGTTAGTTATAAACTTCCCTTTTATAAATATAATTACTCTTATATTATTTACTTATATATAAAGAGGTTTTTTAAAATCCATATTAAGTTTACTTAGGAAGTTATATATCTAAAGCGCTTTTAAAGTAATAAGTAATATTATATAATACTTAGCCTCTATTAATAACTTAGAGACTATTACTAAGTTCGGAATTACGCCGCAGCCCCTTTATAAAAAGACTATAATAAATTCACCTAGTTTATAAGCATAATTTAGGAAATATTATATAAGTATTTTAACCTATACCTTCTACTAGTTGAGGAAAATAATATAGGAACCCTATATATTCCTACTACTTACAAGTAAACCCTCTAAATATTATATAAAGTCGGATGCGCGCTATACTAGGGCTAATTATATTAGAGCTAAACGGGCTACTAAGGCTCTTATAGCCTAGAAACGCCCTCGCTAAACCTTCTAGTAAGGTAAAAGCTACTATATAAGATAACTCCTTAACCTAAAAGGTTAACCTTTTAGTAAGGTACTAAAAGTACTATAAAAGCTACTATATAAAATAACTCCTTAACCTAAAGGATTAACCTTCTAATAAGGTACTAAAAGTACTATAAATATTACTATATAAGAGGTAACTCCTTAACTAAAGAGGACTTTCCTAAGAGGTTCTTATAGCTAGAAGTATAAGAAGCTCTATTATTATAAGTAAAGCCTTATATCTCTCCTTCTTCCTTATTCTTATCCCTTAACTATATTAATACTAGATCTTATATATAAAAACGCTAAGCTTATATAAAGTATACCTTTTAATACTAATAATATATAAGAGCTTATTAGAGAGTTTAGTATTAATATAATTAATAAAACCTAATCCTTCTTTAACTACTATATTATATATAGAGAGTATATTATTAATATAGCCCTTAAGAGGGCTCTTATTAATACCCCTAGAGGGGATACTTATTATTATATTATAGCTAAATAAATAGACTTAGTAGTAGAAGCTAGGTAGGTTATTATATACCCTATAGAGTAGCCCTTCTTTAAGTAGGTCCTCTGTATTATTAAGGTAGAGGTAGCCTAGGCCCCTTAGGGGTTAGTAAGTATAGCTTATGCTAACTACTTTAGTATAGAGAGAGCGTTGCTAATAACGGTATAGCTATTGCGAAGGTATTAGCTAACCCGATTGAATAAGAGGATAAAGATAATAACGACTAGCGGATAAAATAGTAATAGAGGTAGTATTAGTAGCGCGGGTAGTGCGCGAGAGGAAAGGTTAATAGTTTCATAGTCTACTAAATAATTAAAAACTACGTTATTATTAATATAAAGTTAAAGATCGTGAGGCTATCTAGTAGGGTATATATAAATACAGCTATAGTTAGGAAAGGATTATATAACTAAAGGCGGCCTTTGGCCACTGCATAGTGATTTTACCTGCTTAAGTGCAACAGACCTTCTAACTCCGCGCCTCCTAATAATATATAGCCTTCGGTTACGTGATTATAACTCTCCTAACTATAGCTATACTTATATATGCCTATAGCCTCACGATCTTTAACTTTATATTAATAATAACGTGGTTTTTAATTATTTAATAGACTATGAAACTATCGACTTTTCCTCTCGCGCACTACCCGCGCCGCTAATACTACCTCTATTACTACTTTATCCGCTAGCTATACTATTATTAGTAACGCTCTCTCTATATTAAAGTAGTTAGTATAAGCTATACTTATTAATATTTAAGCCCTAAGAGGCCTAGGCTACCTCTGCCTTAATAGTATAGAGGACCTACTTAAAGAAGGGCTACTCTATAGGGTATATAATAACCCGCCTAGCTTCTATTACTAAGTCTACTTACTTAGCTATAATATAATAATAAGTATCCCCTCTAGGGGTATTAATAAGAGCCCTCTTAAGGGCTATATTAATAATATATTCTTTATTTATAATAGAGTAGTTAAAGAAAGAGCGGGTTTTATTAATTATATTAATACTAAACTCTCTAGTAAGCTCTCGCGTGTTATTAGTATTAAAGAGCGTGCCTCGCGCGGGCTTAGCGTTTTTATATACGGGGTCTAGTGCTAATATAGTTAAGGTACGTTTTCTATAAAGTCTTATAGGTCTTACGAATTAAAGATATAATAGGATTTATCGTGGGTTATAGGGATAAGGATAAGGATAAAGGAGAGGCATAAGGCCCTGCTCGTAGTAGCAGAGCTTCTTATACTTCTAGCTATAAGAACTTCTTAGGAAAGACCTCTCTAGTTAAGGAGTTACCTCTTATATAGTAATATTTATAATACCTTTAATATCCTACTAGAAGGTTAACCTTTTAGGTTAAGGAGTTATCTTATATAGTAGCTTTTACCTTACTAGAAGGTTTAGCGAGGGCGTTTCTAGGCTATAAGAGCCTTAGTAGCCTATTTAGCTCTAATATAATTAGCCCTAGTATAGCGCGCATCTAACTTTATAATATTTAAAGGGTTTACTTATAAATAGTAGGAATATATAGGGTTCTTATATTATTTTCCTTAACTAGTAGAGGGTATAAGTTAAAATACCTATATAATATTTCCTAAATTATACTTACGAACTAGGTGAATTTGTTATAGTCTTTTTATAAAGGGGCTACGGCGTAATTCCGAACTTATATAACTAAAGGCTATGTATTATCAGGAGGCGCGAAGTTAGAAGGTCTATTATACTTAAGTAGGTAAAATCACTATGCAGTGGCTAGAGGCCTTAGAGACTATTACTTATTATTAAGATCTCTATAAGATTAGCTTATTAGCTATAAAAAATACCTAACTTATTATTAAGCGCGCTATATCCTTATAGCTAGTATAATTACTATTAATATAGCTATAGAGACCTTATTTATTTAGGTCTCTATTCCTATACTTATTATAATAACTTATTATTAAGGAAGGGTTTATACTTATATATTATATTAAGCGCTCTATACCCTTTTTATATAATCTTTTTAAGTAATAAGAGAATTATACTTATAGCTCTATATTAAAGGAGAGATCTAGTTATATTATAAATACTTTAAAACTAACTTTATTAGATACTCTCTAGTATTATACTTAGAGTTTTAAATCTAGTATAATACTTATAGTAGGGATTATAAACTTAAGCGCCCTTATATTAATAAGCATATTTATAAATATAAACTTTGCTCTAAACTCCCTTATTATATCTATTAAATATATCTCTTAACTAATAATAGTCTTCTAATATTCCGTATTAAAAGTAAGTTATATACTAAGGAAGTTATTAAGTACCCTAAGGTTATTAACCTTAATCTTGTTACTTACGCGCTTATAAATAGCGCTAAGAGCTACTTCTAGTTTATATACTAGGATATTATTAATATATATAGCTATTATAATATCAAAAGTCTTATTATAAAAAGTTATATTATTTAAATATAGTAGTATAAACCCTAATTATTAAAGGATCTCTTATAGCTTCTTCTATTACTACCTCTGCCTTATTGAAACCTATATAGAGCCCTATAAAGTCTAATAATCTATTCTTAATCTACTTTATACTTATATAAAGCTATTAGCTTAGTATATTATAGGTTTATAAAGAACTCCTTAATTAATAAGAAAGGTATTATGTATACTACCTCCTCTAGCTCTCTATTTAAGTATATATTGATAAAATCCTATTATTATATAGAATACCCCTTCCTATATTAATATACTAGTAGGATTTACTTTAATACTATTTATAATATTAAAGTATATATCTAAGTAAAGTTATATCTAAAGATTTATAAGAAGCCCCTTATTATAATCTATACCTTATACTTTATAAGTATATTATAAGCTTTCTTATACTTCTATACCTACTTAGATAATACGCAGAGGCTTTTCAATACCTCCTCCTTATTAATAAACTATAAAACTCCCTTTTTAACTAAGATATATATCTTATTAAATACTACCTCTACTTATAACTTCTAATTATTTATAGGTTTATTTTATACTTTTATAATAGTTATTAGGTCTAGGTAAAGCTATAGAGATATCTCTAATATACCTCTAAGGGGGTCTTATGTAAAAGCTATAATATAAGTAAATGCTATTTATTTCTCCTCTAGAGAGTTAATTTCTCTAACTTATAGATATACTTACTATATTTACTCTATAATACTATACGTATAGCGTTATAATTATAAATCCTAACTAAGTAATAATATATATTAGCGCTCTATTAGCTTATTATAAGTTTATAAAAAATAATATTAGAGTAGATAATAATCCTATCCTACTCTAACACTTATATCCTATATACTTAGTCTTTATAATAACTAATAAGGATACCCTTCTTAGCTTATATAATAATCTTCTTACTCTTTACCTATACCTTAGAATTAATTTAAATAAAATATATACTTCTAATAACTCTTAAGTAACTTATATTAGAAATATGAACTCCTCCTAAGCCTAATAATGGATTATAGAGCGCTTAAATAAGTATCTTACTTAGTATTACTATAGTAAAAGAGTAGTTAATAATATAAACTAATACTATAAGTAGAAATAGCTATAGTTCTACGAAGACCTTAAAATTAATACTTAAAATGTATACCTTATTTAATATAATTTAGATTATATGCTCTATAATACTATTCTATATATATATGTATATATAATAATAATAATAATAAAGACTCTACTTTTATTCTATTATCCCTTAATATAGCTTTAAGGTAAGTTATTATAAACTCCCCTATATTATCTATGCAAATAACCTTTATTATTATACTAAAGGCGTTTTTCTATCCTTAGAAGTATATCTATAATTAATATACTAGCTTATCCTTTATATTTATAAAGATAATTACTCTAAAATATATTTTATTATTTATAACTAGTAAGAAGTATTTATAATACTTTACTAGCTTTATTTCTCTAATATTTATACAAAGTACGTCTCCTACCCTCTTTATATAATACCTAGGGAAATATAGTTAGTATTATAGACTTTTTAAGAGATTATATATTTTATATAGCTATAGGACTACTAACCTAGGGGTAATTACATATCCTTTTATGATCTTCATAATCTTCTTTATCTCTCTAAAGCCTAGGTACCCTAGCTTTTAATACTAGAGCTTAGACTTAGTCCTTTATTATATAGTATATATAACCCGCGCGCTCGAATCTTATTTATAAGTAATATTAAGGTTAAAAACTTATTACTAAATATTAAGCGTTATAAATACCTACTTATTAGTACTTACTAATTAGTTCTTATTAAAATAACCTCTACTAAGAAATAGTTATTTACTATTGAATATATTAACTAGAAAGGTTAGTATATATAAAACGTCTTATAGCTATATTAATTCCCTATTATTAAAGCATAGGGTAAGTATACTTATATACTTAGAGTAGATATTACCTCCTCTTATATGGATTAACATAGTTTATTAGTTAGCCGCGCATATTAGTTAGCCGCGCACCTTTTCCTATATCTATAATAATATCTAGTATTTCTTAACTATAATATGCTAAATCTATTATTAGTTATTACTATTAGAATCTCCTAATAATTCTATATCCTTAGAATAAGTTTATATATTATAACTAGTCTTATTATATATATTATAATACCTCTAAGCTAGCTAAGCTCTTTTTAATAAACCCCCCTCCTTATCTTCTTAAGGTATTAGATATTTATATTTTTGTTTCTCTTTTAATAAACCCTTAGAATCCTCTATACTAAGTACTCCTCTTAGCTAGGTTTATATCTTTTTAGCTTTTTAATATTTTATAAGTATTATATTTATATCCTTAAGTATATAAAGCTAATTAGTTAAAAGAGTAAGTAAGTATATTATTATCTATATACCTTTTAATAATTACTTAACTATAGTAATAATTAGTATTAGTAAGCTTTTTTAATAAATAGAGATACAATTTTTAATTTCTTTTGGCTATAAGATAGTTTACTATAAGTTGGAGGGTATTTATAACTACTAAAGTAGTAAAATTAAAACGTTAGCTATAGGAGGTATAGGTATTTATAAATATATATTAAGCTTCTAGGTCATATAATCTAGATTCTATAGTAGGATCCTAGCGCTTAGGAATATTAATTTAATATTCTTTTTATTAAAAGCCTTATTATAAGCTTAGTAGAAGGTAATAAAGAACTTATACTTAGTAATATAGCTTATAAAGGCTTAAATAAAGAGGTTAATTTTATTATTATACATATATTTTAGAGGTAAATAAAAGGTAATATCTAATAGGTAGAATAAACATAATAAATATATAGGTATATTAACTATTATAATATTATTATTCTACTTATGGTAATTATTAAATTTAGCTAATAAATAGCTCTTATAGCTATTAATAATAAGTATCTAGTAAATACTCTTAGTTCGGTTCTTAGTATATTTATTAAAGTATTTAATCTAGTTAAGACCTATCTGATTATCTATCTATCTATTAGTAGTAGGCTTAATAACCTAGGTACCTGGAAAGCCTAATTCTATAGTCTAACTAGTAAGGTAATATATACTCTTAATAATTATATATAGAGGGATATGCTACCCGCCTGAATTAATATATCTAATAACTATAGCCTATTTATAGTTACTAAGCTAGATAAACTTTACTTTACTATATTAATTAGTATATATTACTACTATTAATATAGTAATTATACTTATTATAAAGCTAGTCTTATTAAAATTATAAAATTCCTTCTCTTAGATTCTATATTTAGTTATTATATTATATAAGAATATAAGCTATTTTAAAATAACCTCTAAGTCCTCTTAAAGAGCCCCTTAATAATTATATAAATAATTAAACTTAGTTTTTAGAGTAGAATATAAGTCTATAAACCGCCTAGCTTATTACTTACTAATAAGCGTATTATTATATACTTATAATAAGAGATTAGCTATATCTTCTATACTAGCGAGGTATAAAGGAAATCCTCTAGTATCCTATTTAATAATATATTAGAGAAGTATTTTCTCTTTAATTAAATTAAGTTTATATTATTAAGATTAGATAGGTTTTATTATAGACTACGCCCGGGTTAAGCCTATCTAGGCTTTTACCTAGGTTTACTACCTTAGGGAGCTACCCGGGGCCTACCCGGGGCCTACTTAGTTATTCCTTATAGACTAGTAAAATCTCTACTAGAGAGGAAAACTTCCCCTTTTTCTCTTTAGCTTAAATAAATGGTATTATAATAACCTCTTATTAAATAAACTTAGGTCTAACCCCTTATATATTCAAGCTTATTACTATAATAATAATAATAAGTTAAGTATTACTCCCTATAACTCAATAAGATAGTTAATAATAATATAGCTATAACTTAAGATAAGCTATTATAAGCTAATCTAGTAATAGTAATAAAGTCCCTCTAGTAATAGTTATAAGAGGTTAAATAGGGGAATAGCTAATATATAGCTATATAAACTCCTATAAGTACTATTAGTAAGGTATTAATAATACTTAGTATAATATACTAGAAGTTATTACCCTTACTGCTAAAAGTTTTAAGTAAGTAGAAGGAATATATTACTTAAGTATAATAAATAAGGTATAAGATTACTATAGATAGGGCGTGTAATACTATATATATCGAGATATAATACTTTATTAACTCCTATTTAGATATTATACCCTAGTAAGTAGTCTCTACTTTCTATAGAGCTAGGGGGGGTAGGGGAAAATATAACCCTAAGGATTTTATAGCTTACCTAGATTAGATATATAAAGATCTAAATATCTAATTATAAGCTATAGCTTAATTATAAACCCTCTAGTAGAAAGAGAATAAATCCCTAGTAACCTTCTTATTAAGATTTAAGTAAACACTAGCTAATATAAGTAATATAAACTAGCTTAGTTAAATCTAGATCTTATTTTTAGAGGCTTCTCTTATTCCTAAGCTAAGGGATTAGCTAATTATTATTAACTTATTAGCTAATTATAATAGCTAGCTCTTAAAGGTCTAGAGTATTATATAGAAAGTAGAGCGCTAGAAGGTCTCTAGTAATTATTTAATAACCTACTAGAGACCTACTACTAAGGATATTAAGGGGGATATCTATATAACTAGAGCTATATATATCTTATAAGCTAAGGAGGTAAGATATTATAATTATTAAAACTCTAAGTCCTCCTTAAGTACCTCCCTAGTATAATACTAATAGCTTTAAAAAGGTATAAGGGACCCCTATACTTATTATACTTCTAGAGCTAGAGGTTATATTACTTAGCGCTACCCTAATAAAGAGAATTAGCTACTTAGGGTTATAAGAATAAAAGTCTTAAAAGAAAAACTAATATATTATAAGGTTATAAATAACTACTAGGTAGTAGCTAACTCCTTTAAAGAAGATAAGGAGTTAAAAAAAGACTAACTTTAGAGTAAAATTAAGCCCTAGAGCTTATTAAGGAGGAGACTTTAAGTTAGAAAGAATATAAATAGGAATAACTAGCTAATAATAAGTTTATTATTATTTAAGTTAGAGTTAATAGAAGATATCTAGCTTATACCTAGTAAATACTAGGAGTAATACTTATATAATAATTAACCTTTCCCTAGCCTAATACTTTTACTTTTATATATTAAGAAGAGATACTAACCTATAAGGAGGTATATACTTAGTAGATTATTACTAAGTAATACGCTAGGTATAGTAGTATTTAATTTAGAAACGAGTAGTTATACCTAGTATATCTTTATATATATTAAGCTCGGAATTACGCCGCAGCCCCTTCGCAAAAAGACTATAATAAATTCACCTAGTTCGCAGGCATAATTCGGGAAATACTATATAGGTATTTTAACCTATACCCTCTACTAGTTAAGGAAAATAATATAAGAACTCTATATATTCCTACTACTCGTAAGTAAACCCTCTAAATATTACTATATAAAGTCGGATACGCGCCGCACTAGGGCTAATTATATTAGAGCTAAATAAGCTACTAAAGCTCTTATAATAACGCCCTCGCTAAACCTTCTAATAAGGTATTATAAAAGCTACTATATAAGATAACTTCTTAACCTAAAAGGTTAACCTTCTAGTAAGGTATTAAAGGTAAATACTACTATATAAGAGGTAACTCCTTAACTAAAGAGGTCTTTCCTAAGAGGTTCTTATAGCTAAAAGCATAAGAAGCTCTACTACGAGTAGGGCCTTATACCTCTCTCTCTTCCTTATCCCTTAACTATATTAGTACTAGACCCTATATATAAAAACGCTAAGCCTGCGCAAGGTATACCCTTTAATACTAATAATATATAAGAGCTTACTAGAGAGTTTAGTATTAATATAATTAATAAAACCTGCTCTTTCTTTAACTACTCTATTATATATAGAGAGCGTATTATTAGTATAGCCCTTAAGAGGGCTCTTATTAATACCCCTAGAGGGGATACTTATTATTATATTATAGCTAAGTAAGTAGACTTAGTAGTAGAAGCTAGGTAGGTCGTTATATACCCTATAGTATTCTTCTTAGAATATAGGTACTATACTAACCCTATACTTATTATAAATAACGTAGTAGGGGAGACCCCCTCTAGGGATATAATAGCTACTCTCCTAGTAATAAAACTATAGGAGGTAGTAGACTTTATCTAAATAAGTATTATAGCTACCTAATAATATAATAAGGAGAATATAAATTAATATAGGATACCTATAGAGGAGTACTAAGTAAGTAATAAGATTTAGCTTTTAATAGCTAACTATAGGAGCCCTAGGCTTAGTAAGAAGCTATTATAATTATATTATAAATATATTATAATAGGAGTTCTAAGCTTATATATTATTAAGTTAGGCGTGCCTAGTAATATCTACCTAAGGTTCTATATAAACCTCCTCTAGAGGGTATTAGAGGAACTATTACTTATATAAATAAGGATAGACCCCTAGCTATTACTAATTATAGCTAATAATAGTAAATTAGAGTAGTATATAGAGGAGATATATATAGTATAGTAGAAGGTAGGTAGCTAAGAATAGAGTTATAAGGTCCTAGTTAAGTAGGAGGGGTATATAGAGCTTACCTAGGAGCTTATAGAAGCTATTATAGAGACTAATATAATAGATAGATATAAAGCCTTATATAAGCTAGTTATAAATAATAATAGCAACCTAGCCTACGCCTAGGGGGGGACTAGCTAGGAGGGGGGATAGTATTGTAAGCTATACCTAGGTTAAGCCTACCTAGGCTTTTACTTAGGTTTACTACCTTAGGGAGCTACCTAGGGCTTACTTAGAGCTTTTCTAGTTATTCCCTATAAACTAGCGAAATCTCTACTAGAGAGGAAAACTTCCCCTTTCCCTCTTTAGCTTAAATAAATAGTATTATAGCAACCTCTTATTAATTAAACTCAGGTCTAACCCCTCGTAGGTTTATATTAAAGTTAGTTATTTATTCTATTATATAAAGAGCTTTTAGGGATATTATAGTTATTTACTATATACTATATACTTAGCTTTTAGCTTATAGTATATATTAATTACATTGCCTTAATAATAAGAAGGACTTTATCTTCTTATATATAAATTAGTATTCTAGTTATAGAGTAATTACGCGTGAAATATAGAAGTAGTTAATAACTAAGCTGGTCTAGGAAAAAGTGCGCAGCTAACAAATATGCGCGACTGACGGATGAACCACGTTATATATAATATTATTAGAAGTATATACTTATTATTATTAAACTATAATAAGTTATTAATTATACATATATTTATACTTATATCTTATACCTAAATGTTATTATTATATTTAACTATCTTTAGAATAGTATCCTCTTATCTAGTCTCTGTAGGGTTATTTACTTGCGCTAAATAACTTATAAAGTTATTTTAAGCTACTTAGAAGTTATTTAAATCTATAAAAGTATAGTAAACTTATTTTGTTACTGTCTAGCTCTCTTTTATAAACTACTTCTTGAGTATATCTATCTTTTTATTATTATTAGATAAGGTTAATAATTCCTTATCCTTAGGATTATAATTAAAATAATACCACCATATTATATTAGTATACTTATAACTAAAAAAACTATAGCTTTACTAGTCCTTTTTAAGCTTTACCTTCTTATCTCTCTTAGTTATCCTATTTACTTAAGTCATAAGTATAGCCTTTATTTTATTAGTTATATAAGCCTTATTCTATAGATCTATTATAACTAACTTAATACTACCTTTATAATACTTTAATTATAAATATATAGCCTAGTTATAATACTAATCCTCTACTCCTTAAATAAATACTCAAATAATATCTTTAGGAGAGATAATACTACTTACTTATTATTATCTATATTATAACTTATTAAACTTTAATATATATACTATTAGATCGCTCTTTATAAGATTTAATATATATATCTAGTCCTATAATTAGCCTTATAATATAATACTAATACTAATATATATCTATAAAACTGTCTCCTATATCTTAGAGGTACTCTAAATATATACTATAAGTAATAGTAATCCTTTTATAAGATTATTATATATCTTAGCTATTATATAAAGATCCTCTATAGAGGTTAAGTAATCCCTAAGAGTAACCCTATATATTATAAATACTGTTTATACTTATATTAATTATATAATTTAATTTATAGATCTCTTTAAGTAGTAATCCTTTAGGAACTTTATTTAAAAGTTCTTAAAGCGGTTTATATCTAGTTTAAGTATTATAATAAGCTCCCTAAGTAGTAGGGCGTTTATTACTATAATATCTAAGCTAACCTTCCATATTTTAAAGTATAAATAAGCTAGATTAGCTAGAGTTATTATTTATAGTAGTAGTATTATTAAAGATAAAATATCTCTATTATTATTATAAGCCTTAGGTAGTAGAAAGGGCTAGAACTAATAGGAACTAGAAAGATAATAAATAACACCGCTCTACCTATAAATAGGTAAGAATATTAAAAGTAAGCTTAAAAGATATATAGAATAATCCGCAGATTTAATTAAAAGAGATTATCTAAATCAGGTATAGATTTGCTAAGGAAATACTAAAAAACGAGGTATAGGGTTATTAAGGTACTAATTATAATAATAATATCAATACTATCTTCTTATCTACTACACTCCTTTCTCCTACGCTCTACTCTATAGTCTTCTTATAATAAGTCTATATACTAAGGGAGTCTTCTAAAGGTTATATAGCTAAGTCTATCTTATCCTATCCTAATTATCCCCTCGAGACGTTTTATAATATTATAAAAGAGAGTTTTAAAAAATAAATAAAACTACTTTATAGAAATAATAAATAAACTCTATTTATAGATCTAATCTATTAATAACGTTTTCTAAGTAGGCGATCTTATTATTAAGAAGGTCCCTTAGGTTTAACTATCTTCTACTATAAGTTATATCTTAATAATAGCTTTATTACTTCTTCTTCTTTATTATACTCCTTATCTTATTCTAATCCTTAATATAGCTAAACCTACTTATCCTTATATACTAGGTATAAGAAGTTATAATAGTACGCTCCTTTAGGTATATTCTACTCGATCTAATCCTACTAGTTAACCCTCTACTAGATATAGTCTATATAGCTATAGTTATACTTATTTAAAGGACTAAGCTTCTTAGGATATAATAGTATATCTATAAGTATAGTTCTTAGGCATTACTTAATAGTTATACTACGACTTAATATCTATAAGACCTATAACTAAAGCTAATATTTAAGGTATTTAAGCTTATTATCTAGTATTTTAAATAAAGCAGACCTAGATAATACTAATAATCTATAAATAGGTTAAGGAATATTTACTATAAGAGATAGTATAATATTATTATTATTTCTAAAGTCTATTATATTATTATCTATAAGCAAAGGAGTAGGAGGGTATAAAAAGAAGAAAGGTGCTTTCTTAAAGTCTTCTTAGCTTAATAGGGTATCTTATAGAGCTATACTACTATTAATAGTTAAGTTATAGAGCTCTATAGTAATTATAGATATATATTAAGTAACTAAGGGGATTTTAGAGTTAGAGAATAATATACTATTGCTTAAGGTTATACTACTAAAACGTAGAGATAGTAATCCTTCTTAAATTAGAGCTCTAGCCTATTTAATATATTAGAGGCTATATATAAATCTATCCCTCTACTAAACTAAATTAACTATATAGATATTAATTAATAGGAGCTTTTAGAGGTATTAAGCTCGGAATTGCGCCGCAGCCCCTTCGCAAAAAGACTATAACAAATTCACCTAGTTCGCAGGTATAATTCGGGAAATACTATATAAGTATTTTAACCTATACCCTCTTCTAGTTAAGGAAAATAATATAGGAACCCTATACGTTCCTACTACTCGTAAGTAAACCCTCTAAATATTACTACATAAAGTTAGACGCTCGCCGCACTAGGGCTAATTATATTAGAGCTAAATAGGCTACTAAGGCTCTCGTAGCCTAGATAATAACGCCCTCGCTAAACCTTCTAGCAAGGTGTTACAAAAGCTATTATATGAGATAACTCCTTAACCTAAAAGGTCGACCTTCTAGTAAGGTAAACGCTATTATATAAGAGGTAACTCCTTAACTAAAGAGGTCTTTCCTAAGAGGTTCTTATAGCTAGAAGTATAAGAAGTTCTATAAGTAGGGCCTTATACCTCTCCCTCTTCCTTATCCTTATCCCTTAACTATATTAGTACTAGACCCTATATATAAATATACTAAGCCTAAGCGAGGCACGCCCTTTAGTATAAATAATATAGAGGGGATCGCTAGAGAGTTTAGCTTTAATATAATTAATAAAACGCGCTCCTTTATTAACTACTCCGCTATATATAGAGAGCGTATTATTAGTATAGCCCTTAAGAAGGCTTACCTTAATACCCCTATAGGGGACTTTATAAGGCGTAATAGTATTAGAGCTAAGTAAGTAAACTTAGTAGTAGAAGTTTAGTAGGTCGTTATATACCCTATAGAGTAGCCCTTCTTCGAGTAAGTCCTCCGCATTACTAAGGCAGAGGTAGCCTAGGCAGCCTAGGCATTGGTAAGTATAGCTTACGCTAACTGCTTTAATATAGAGAGAGCGTTACTAATAATAGCATAGTTCTAGCGGATAAAGCAGTAATAGAGGTAGTATTAGTAGCGCGGGTAGCGCGCGAGAGGAAAAGTTAATAGTTTTATAGTTTAAATAATTAAAAACTACGTTATTATTAATATAAAGTTAAAGATCGTAAGGCTATCTAGTAGGGTATATATAAGTATAGCTATAGTTAGGAAAGGATCACGTAACTAAAGGCTATATATTATTAGGAGGCGCGGAGTTAGAAGGTCTATTGCACTTAAGCAGGTAAAATCACTATGTAGTGGCTAGAGGCAAATACGGAGTATATTAGGGGACTTAGCTTTAATGCGGGTAACTATACTATCCCTTATATCTCTATCTTTAAAATCGTTTTCTATACCTCTAACTATCTTATAATAGAGTAGTTAGCTAGGCTTAGTAGGCCTTATAATATAGCAAGTAATTACTAAGATATCCTTAGTATATATTAGAGTTACTATTTTAAGTACGCTAATAGTATTAAATATACTAGCTATAACTTATTATAAGTATAAGGGGCGAATCGTCTCCTCTACTACTTCTAAGGTCTTATTCTAATATCTAATAAGGATATATTTTAATATTATATTAAAAAGGTCTATCTAACTAGGGATATTATCTATCCTAAATAGAGGATATATATTATATTTAATTAGCTAAAGCTAGTAAATAAGCTTATTAGGAGGTCTAAAGCCTAGAATATCTCTATTATTTTATCCTTATATCTAAAACCTACTTATACTTAGTTTATTAAGTATAGGTTCTATTAAAAGTCTAATTTTAAGGATAAGAAGGTTTAAGGATCTTAACTCCTAGATCTATATATCTAACGCTTTATTATTATAAAAGATAACTTTCCCTATTATAATATATTAGGAGAAAAGTTA
>JAVHLU010001360.1:0-32048 GCA_036785755.1 Colletotrichum ledebouriae | reverse complement strand
TATAAGCTCCCTTATAACTTAGCGTAGGATATACTACTATATTATAATAACCCTAGCTCTAAGCGAGTCCTCTAGGTTAGTAACCTCTTACTAAGCGTTCTCTATATCTTCCCTTGCTCTTTAGTATCAGGTTATTATAGCTACTATAGTTATAGGAATATTAGTATACTATAGAGCGCTATACTAACTAGAGACTAAAGCGTCTCTACCCCTAGAGCTATCTATTTAGAAGGGGTATTATTTTATACTAGCCCTTATAGTATTAATAAATACTCTTAAGGTCTCTATATTACCTTATAAAGTAATAATACTTATCTAGAGGTCTACTAGTAGGTTACTAATAAACCCTAGCTTCCTCGCTAAGGTTAGGAGTATATTATTATATTTTACCTCCCCTTTTATATAGTCTAGCCTCTTAGATAGCCTATTTACTAGGTTTATAACCCCTAACTTATGCTCTAGGTTAAAGTTAAATACTAAGAGTTTATATACCTATCTAGTAAGCCTTCCCTAAAGGTCCCGCGCTAATATACTAATAACTCCCTTTAGCGCCTAGTAGTCTATTAAGATTATAAATTTTTTAATATACCTTAAAGGTAATAAGCCTAGTAATCTAGGCTTTTAACTATAGCGAGAAGCTCCTATTAGCCTACTCCCTAATACTACTTAGTATTACTAAGCTTCTATAAATAATAAGTAACTAGTTAATACTAGCTATTAATATATTATAATAGGATACTAGATATAGCTTTTATAGAAGTATCTATTTTAACCCTTATTTCGCAGGTTAGGTCCTAATATTAGAGAATAGTTATTAAATAGAAGGCAGCTTAGAGCTATTTAAAGGCCTATTAGGCCTCTTCTAGCTAGTAAAATTCGCTTCCCTTCTTACTATTCTTACTACCCTTTAGTAGGGATATTATAGGGGCTATAATACCTAAATAGCCTATAATAAACTTATAGTAGAAGTTATAGAATCCTAGGAAGACTTAGATCTCCCTATAGGTCTTAGGTAGCTTCTATTTAGTAATAGCTTAGATATAGGTTTAGTTTATTAATATACCTTTAGGCGTAATAATATACCCTAGGAACTCTACTTATTATTAGTAGAACCTATACTTACTAAGCTTAGTATATAGCGCTTACTAGCAAAGCCTATGGAGTACTTAGTAAAGGTTCTTTATATACTACTCTCTTATCTTAGAGTAGATTATAATATTATCTATATAAGTAATATAATAAGTATCTAATAGCTTAGCGAGTACTTAGTAAATATATACCTAGAATATCGCTAGGGCGTTTATAAGTCTAAATAATATAATAATATATTTAAAGTACCTATAACGAGTCCTAAAAGCTTTTTTCTAGTAGTCTTCTAGCTTAATATAGATATAGTAGTATATATCTTAAAGGTTAATCTTTAAGATCTATTTCACTCCCTAAAGCTTATCTAATAGCTTATTAATAAGGGGAAGTAGATATTAGTTCTTTAGTATTACCTTATTAAGGCCTCGATAATCTATATAAAGGTATAAGGATCTATCCTTCTTAGGTATAAAGAGGATAGGGGCGCCTATCTTACTTATTAAGGGTTAAATCTACCCTATTACTTAGTTATTAGTAATATATTAGTAGAGCTTCTCTAACTAGTACTTATTTAGTAGGTAGATAGGCTTATATAGAGGTTTCTTCCCTTTAACTAAGTTAATAGTATATTCTATACCCTCTAGGGCTAGGTATTCCTTTACTAACTACTTATTAAATATTACCTATTTACTAAGTAGCTCTAGTAGTAATTCTATTTCGCCCTCTAAAGCGTCCTCTTTACCTAGGGCTTCTATTAGTAGCTTATAGGGGGTAATATTCCCTAAAATTTATATAATATAAGCCTTCTAGCTATTCTTAATAACTTCTTATATAAATACTAATAGCTTAGTAATACTAAGGCGCTTATATCCCTAGGTATTTATCTAGGTATTAATTATAATACCCTCCCTTCTTATAGAGTATTATAATAAGAGGAGGTCCCCTACTCCTTTAGGGTAGGGAGCCCTAGCTAAGAGTTATTATATCTTCTTTAGTTATCCCCTTAAGTTAATAAGGAAGAAGGTTAACTAGTATATATTCTAGCTTATTATAGAGGACCTATTAAACCCCTCTAATATAGGGGTACGCGCTATTATAGGTTATAATTATAGGGATTTTACTAGTTAACTACTAATAATATTAACTTAGGAATAGGAATCTATATCTACTACTACTTCTTATTTAGTAATATTCTAGAGAATAATTACCTATCCTTTATAATATCTCCCTTTAGGAAGGCGTCTAGTTTTACTATAAGTATAGGGGTTATTAGTATAATCCCCTAGCTTATTCGTTTTCTAATAAGTTAAGTTCCTTAACCTCCCTGATAAATTAGATTATATTAACCCTTACTTTCTTAGTAAATACTTAGTATCTTACTAGCGTTTTATTTATACTTCGTTATTTATTTAGGTAGTCTACCCTCTTATACCCTTTCTTCTTATAACTAAAGTATACTAAGGCATTAGATATTATAGGTTATATATTAGGGCTAAACGTAAGCTAGCCCCTATTAGATCCTTATAATATGCTACTTACTAGTTAGTAAGGTATTAGGCTCTAGGTACCTCGCGTAATTCTATAGCTAGAGCTCTACTAGCCCCCCCTTAAGCTCGCCCTTACTATAGGGAAGACCCTTAGTATATACTCTTCGCTTATATATCGCTTCCTACTTTTGCTCTATAGGGTCTCGCTACCCTATTAGTAATATATCTCCTATAGGTATTCCGCTTCTATAGCTATATCCCTTAGTCTCTATATTTTAACTTTCTATTATTTAAGCTCCCTATATAGAAAGGGGGCTAGTTAGAAGTATAATATATAAGCCTTAGCCTTACTATCTTCTATACTAATTATACCTAAGTTTTAATATATTACTAACTATTTAATAAAGAACTATATTAGTAACTACGTCTCCTTCTACCTTATTATATCTAGCTTTTTATAATACCTCTGCTCTTAAAGCTCTAGGTTAATATATTATTAGTAAATAAACGCTATAAGGTTAGCTTAAACTAGATCTCCTTCTAGCCTAGCCCTATAATATTACTACTAGGTCTATAGGGACGAGCTTATCTTTATAAGCACTTATTAGACCTATTACTCTAGTATACTACTAGCGCGTAGTTAGTATCTATCTTTAACTACCTAGATCTAGTTACTAACTTAGTTTATAATAAAGTCCTTACCTATAGTATAGTAGTTATATATAGGGGGTTTCTTATATTCTCTCTATAAATACCTTATTACTAAGTAGTTAGTAAGTTCTTATAATAGGGTAGTAGTTTATTCCTTATATTACTATTATTATAGATATATCTACTCTATAAGACTCTCCTACTATTTCTATAGTAGTCTTATTACTTAGGTAAGGATACCTAAGACGCTAGCTTCTTAGGGGGTTTTAAGCGGGGTACCCTATTAGTTACTACTCGCTATTTATTTACTAAGCGAGGGTAGGTCTATCTCCTCTAGCGCTATCTAGGACTAGGCCCGCCTCCTTAGGATTATCTCTCCTATCCTATTATTACTAGGGTTATCTATCCCCCTAGCGCGGCGTCCGCGCTATATTCTTTATATCTTAGGGCTTAATAAGTAACTTATATTATATTAGCTAAGACCCTATTAGTTATATTCTATATACCTAGCTTAGAATTTATTATAATTAAACTCTATTACTAATTCGTTAGTATACTATTACTAGTTTATTTTAAATATTCTAATTAGTACTAGTTTCTTAAATCGAGGTAGAAGTAATAGAGTTATAAGAATATAGCTATAGGCCTAAACTAGGAAAAGCTAGAATACTAGAATATCGGTATATATAGTTATATTAAACTATTACTTAACCTTCTAAGTCTCTAGCTTATAGAGTTTTCTTAAGGGGATATATATTTACTGCTAATTCGCTAATGTTTTGCTAATAGCGTTAGCTCTGTATCCTGCACCTGCTATTGTTCCGTATAGTTTCGGGTTCGTAACTAGGTTAATACTTATAACTATATAGAAAATAGCTTAGTTTAGTAGCGGATTAACTAATTTATTACTATTAATTAAAAATATAGTATTAGTAATAAATATAATAAACTTATTAGGGGAGGAGGGCTAGGATTAATCCTACTAGGAGTAATCCTAAAGGTACTATTTAACCTCGCTATTAGTATTAATATTATTCCCTAGGGCTTCCTAGTCCTTATTATTGCCTTTAAAGTTAATAAGAAAGGTATTAAACTCCTCTTTAGTAATATTCTAAGAGTATTTAGACTTAAACCTATTAAACTCTTAGGTCTATTTATTATTACTATACTTCAAGGATTAGTACTCGGGCTTATAATAAATCTAGTATCTTCTTGGGTTATTATAGCGATTAGCATAGGATTAATAGCGTAGGGGGGTCTTTAATAATATAGCTAGTTTTAATAGAATCTACTATTATTATTATTATTATAATTTTAGTAGAATTTATAGTAGTTATTACCTTAGAATTATTAGTTAGTATATATTACGTTATACTCCTTAGGGTCCTTCTAAAGCTATAAATTATATATTAAGGCTTTAGTTTATTTAAGATATAGTATTAATAGTAGAATAAAGGGAATTCTAGAGGTCTAATAAATTAGTAGGATACTTATAAAAGGTAACTTTAGACTCTTAAACTCCTTAGTAAGCATTTTAAATCTTATAATAGAGGGGTTTTTTATTAGTATTAAATTCCTTACTAAGGGTAAGTCTAATAATAAGGAGGGTTTTAAATAGGATCTCGAGGTTCTTAGTAATAAATTTATTAGGGTTTTTATATATAAGATTAGGTAATATAATATTATCTTATAATTCTTGGTTAGCAATATAGAATTCCTCGGTTTTAAAATACTCCTTTATCTAAGTAACTATCTTAGTATATAGTAATAAGGGGTATTTAGCAGTAATATATTAGGAAAAGTACTCTTAAGTATTTCTTTTTAATATAAGGGAAAAGGCTTTATTATATTATTATAGGGATATACTAGCTTTAGTAGAATAATTCTTAAACATAAAGAGTTTTAAATCTAATATATCTATTTTATTACTACTATACTTAGGGTTATTATCACTATAGAACTAAGTAAGACTTTTAAGTTAGTATAATAAAAGGATCTTATCTAATAGAAATTAGGCTTACTAGTTCTAACTTATAGGTCTTATAAAGGTATTATTCCTAATATTCTAGAATAGAAAAGTTTAAGTAGTCTCTACTAGAGGGGGATAAGGGGGGGGGTTAATATATAGGGGATATAGGAGTAATAGAGGGCTTTTAGCGTTATTATATAGGAGTAGTAATAATAAGAAAAAGAGGGGTTTAAACCTCCTATATTATCTCTATAGAAAGCGGGGGTTTTACTATACCTTCTAATAATTATTAGGTATTACGATTTAACTAAGTTAAAGTTATTATTAATTTATACGTAGAAGTTAGATTATTAAATAATATTAGTAACGTTTTCCTTAATTTAAATACTATTATAAATAATAAATATACTATTATTATTAAGGACATTCTAAAGGGCTTTAGTAATATAGTTATTTATGTAATTAAAGATCTTAAGAATATCCTCAAAGGTTTCCTTAAAAATAGCCTATAGTTAGTAGCCTTAAATATAGTTCTTAAGGTATTTACTAGGATAATAAGTAATATAGCTAGCGATCTTAGCTTAATTAGTCTCTTTAGGGTTAAAAGACTTAAGCTAACTATATATCTTATAGTTAATAATAGCTTTGAAGTTATTAGGGATTAGGATTATTAATTAATATCGAGGTAAGGGGGAGAGAGAAGGGGTAAGGGAGGTATTAGTATTATTAGCTATTAGAAAGGAGTAATAAACCACGTTTAGAAGTTATATAAGATAATTAGGCTTATTTCTATACCTTAATTAGAGGTATTATCCCTAAGCTATAGCTTTAAGTAAGTAATCCCTATATTAAATAACTTATAGTTACTATTACTTAATCTACCTTCCTATTAATAGCTTAGTTCCTTTTTATATATAGTTTCTAAATACTTACTTACTTACTTCCCTAAAGAGGGGACCTAAGGAGGGATTATTTAGAGGACTTCCCTAAGGAGGGGACCTTCTTAATAAAGGGATTACTTAGAGGGAGGTGTTAAAAAGGAGAGGAAAGTTTAAATAATTACTTAATAGAATTCCCTAAAAAGGGGACCTTCTTAATAAAGGGATTATTTAGAGGGAGGAGGGTTAAAAATTAGAGGAGGGGTTTAAAGTACTTATATATTTATTAGATCTTATTAACCCTAAAGAGGGAATACCCTAAAGAGGGAATTATTAATTACTTATTATCTAGGATAGATATTCCTAGATAGATCTAGAGTAATATAAATAATAGAGTTAGAAGGGGACAAGAAGGGGAAAATTAAAGAAAGGTAAGGTCTTAATAATATAATTAACTAATTATCACTAACTAATCTAAGTAGTTTTTAATAAAAACTTAGTATATACCTTTTTACTTTAGAAATATAGGCGCTACTAGTATAGGCTAATTAAGATAGATCTACTAGACCTTTATTACTAGTTGAGTAGCTACTACTAAAAGCTTTTTAATACTTACTATAACTTAGATATAATAGATATAGTATAGGTAGGATAAAGTTAAGAGGTTAAGGTTAAAGTTAGAAGATTATAAACTTATAATATTACTAGGGAGCGCTAGCTATAGCTAGCTCTAAGGAGAATACTTCTATTAGCAAGGTTACGCTATAAGTAGAATGAATCTAATTAGTAATACTATATATTTTATTCTCTATACTAGGGAGCGCTAGCCATTAGCTCTTCTAATAGGATATTAACTATAATATCTAGTATTTAATATAAGTAAATAGTAGAGTAGTCTCCTTATATAGTAGTCTCCTCTTAATATACTATCTTTTATATACCTCCCGCTCTTATTAGAGGTATATATACTAATAGAGATAATAAGGAATAAGAGGTAAGTATATTATAAGCTATACTAAGGAGTAGCTATTTATTTCTATAGCTTATATACTACTTAAAATCTATAGGTATCTTATAAAGAAGATAAGTAAGGAGATATTTTAAAGATTAAAAGTAGTCCTTAATAACTACCTCGCTAAAGGTAGTCCTTAATAACTATTTTATATTATATTTTAAAGTTTTATTTACTAAGTCTACTTATAACTAACTCTATCTAACCTTAATAAGGGTATAAATATACTAGTAAGTACTTATTCCTACTAGCTACTAGCTCTTATACTTATTAGAAGTATATATATTAAAAGAGATAATAAGGGATAAGAGTTAAGTATATTATAAACTATACTAATAAATAGCTTTTTATTTCTATAGCATATATACTACTTAGAATGTGCGAGGGTTTGCTTGCGAGTAGTAGGAACGTATAGGGTTCCTATATTGTTTTCCTTAACTAGTAGAGGGTATAGGTTAAAATACCCATATAGTGTTTCCCGAATTATGCTTGCGAACTAGGTGAATTTGTTGTAGTCTTTTTGCGAAGGGGCTGCGGCGTAATTCCGAACTCAATACTACTTAGGATCTATAGGTACCTTATAGAGAAGTAGTACTAGCGAGCTATATTTAAAGAAATAGACTTTCTTATTAGGATATATAGCGGGGATAATTACTAGATTAGTAAATAGTATAGTAATCTCCTTATATAATACTGTCCTCTTAATATATAGTCTTTTATATACTTCTTACTTTTATTAGAGCTATATATACTAAGGGAGATAAAGAGAGATAGGAGATAAATATATTATAAGCTATACTAATTAGTAGATTTTATTTTTATAGCTTATATATTACTTAGAATCTATTAGTATTTTATACAGAGATAGTATTAGTAAGCTATATTTACTTAAGCTAAATATCTCTAGGGATAACTTAAAGGTCTAATTGAATAATAAGGGCTAGCTTACATATTACTTAAAATCTATAAATACTTTATAAAGAGAATAAGTAAGTAGGTCCTAGAAAGCTTAAAAGTAATCCTTAATAATATGAGCTTTATGCTATATTTTAAGGTTTTATTTACTAAGTCTAGTTATAGCTAACTCTATTTAATAGTAATAAGGGTATAAATATATTAATAAGTATTTATTATTTACTTAAAGAAATAGACTTTCTTATTAGGATTTATAATAAGGATAATTACTAAATAAGCGAATAATATAGTAGTCTCTTTATATAATACTCTCTTCTTAATATATAGTCTTTTATATACCTCCCGCTCTTATTAGAGCTATATATATTAAGAGAAATAATAAAGAGTAAAAGGTAAGTATATTATAAACTATACTAAGGAGTAGCTATTTATTTTATAGCTTATATATTACTTAAAATCTATAGGTATCTTATTAAGAAGATAAATAAGGAGATCCTTTAAAAATTAAAAATAATCCTTAATAATTATATTACTAAAAGTAGTTCTTAATAACTACTTTATATTATATTTTAAAGTTTTATTTATTAAATCTAGCTATAGCTAACTCTATTTAACCTTAGAATAAAGGTATAAATATATTAATAAGTATCTATTTCTATTAGCTATTAGCTAGAGCTTTATTATATATATAACGCTTAGTAATAAAGAGCTAATAAGAGCTAATAAGAGCTAATAAGAGCTAATAAGAGCTAATAATAGTTAATAAGAGTAGTATAGATTAAACTAAGCTATATAAACCTATATATATCTAGACTTAGGATAAATTAGCTTAATTCTTTAAAAGATTAATTAGATTTAAGCTTTTAATATATAGAGGTTTAATAGTAATAAGAGAGTTTTTTTTCATAGGTAGGCCTAGCTTCCTAAAAGGTAAAGATTAACCTTCCTAATAGAAGGCATAAGTAGTAAAGCTATAAAAGAGGGACGTAGGGTGGAGTTATTTAGGTAAAAGGGGGGGGAAGGGAGGGGGCGGTCCTAAAGTTAGAAGGTTAACTTTTAGTAACTATAAATAAACTTAATTTAGTAATTATTATAAAAGTTAAAGCTTTAATCTTTCTAAAACTATCTTATATAGGTAGTTAGAGCTTACTATATTTAGAAGTTACGAAATTTAAAGCTATAGATAACCTTATAACGATATAAATACTATATTAATATAGTAGTTAAGGTAAGTATTTAAGATTAAGGTAATTTACTTTAGTAGGTAATAGAGGCTTATTACTAGTCTTATAGTAGGTAGTCGGGGCTTATTACGATTATTTTAGGTTATTACTATTAGTAATATAAATAGAGGGTTAAAGTAGTGGATTTAAGCGTTAAGGAGGGGGTTAAAGGAGGGATAAGTAATAAAGTTAGTATTAGTATTAAAAGGTGCTAAATAACGCTAAATATATTAAATTCACTAAAAAGACTTTATAGGAGTTAAATTAGTAAAATAGGTAGTTAGTATATAACAAGAGGAGGAGAAGTTAATAGGGGGTTTTAAATAACTAGGATAATACTAGTAGGAGGTAGCGTAGTAAGTAGTTATAAGAGAAGATATTTATAGTACCTATAAGGGTAATAGAGGGTACTAAAAGAGGGTAAAAGTAAGGGCAGAGTAATAACTTAGATAGTATAATAAAAGATTACAAACTATTAATTATTAATATTAAGGTTATAATAGGATAGACCGTAGTAACTATTAATAGTAGAGGATCTAAAACTTCGTTTATAATATTAATAATAACTTTAAAAGTAGTAGGTTCGAAGTAGAGGCTAAATTATTAGTAACTAAAGCCTAAGATCTCTATTAGTATAATAATTAAATATAAGAAGAAGCTTAGGAGTATTAAGTAATAAATATCATCTCTTTAGTATATTAATCCTTACTAATCTATAGTTATGATATAATAGTAAAGTTAATTACTAATTGGTATTAGTTTTATAATACTAATATAGTAAAGAGAGCGAGGGTAGGTATAATATAAAGTCTAAATTATTATTAATTAATAAGTTAGGTTAGAAGGTAGCTAGCAAGGTAGGAATAATATAAGAGGGCCTAATAAGGTAGGTTACGTGATAGGTTACGTGACTACTCGCTAGGTCCTAGTTATTCTAACCCAGGCTATAGATCCGAAGCCGGATCTAGCTTACTAGGCGAGTAGGAGTCCTACTTACTATAGCGTAGGTAGGCGAATATTCGTATAAATTCTTTATAATAGCTTTCTTTATATAACGTTATATATAATATAATGGTGATTATCTATTTATAATATAACATAGATAGTTTTATATTATATTAAGCTACTATCCTACTTGATAATACTTATGTTATAAAGTAATCTTTTATTTTCTAAAATAAAATATATAATATAGAACTACTATTATATATTATACTAAATAAGAAGTATTATCTACTTAATATATTAAGTTCGGAGTTACACTATAGCCCCTTTGCAAAACGAATATAATAAACTTACCTAGTTTATAAGTATAATTCGGGAAATACTATATGAGTATTTTAACTTATACCCTCTACTAATTAAGGAAAATAATATAAGAACTCTATATGTTCCTACTTAGAAGTAAACCCATACGTAAAGTTAGATATACGCTATACTAGGGCTATTTATGTTAGAGCTAAATAGGCTACTAAGGCTCTTATAGCTAAGGAAAGCTACTATATAAGATAACTCCTTAACTTAAAAGGTTAACCTTTTAGTATAGTGCTATAAAAAATACTATTTAAGATAACTCCTTAACTTATAAAATTAACTTTATAGTGAGGTATTATAAATACTACTATATAAGAGATAACTCCTTAACTAAAGAGGTCTTTTCTAAGAGGCTCTTATAGCTAGAAGTATAAGAAGCTTTATAAGTAGGGCTTTATATCTCTCTCTTCTTTTTATCCCTATAACTTATAATAGATCCTAAAAGATATTAATACTAGACCCTATATATAGAAATACTAAGCCTATCTTAAGTATATCTCTTAATATAAAGAATATAATAGAGATTACTAGAGAGTTTAGTATTAATAGAATTAATAAAACCCGCTTCTTTATTAACTACTCTATTATATATAGAGAGTTTATTATTAGTATAGCCCTAAAGAGGGCTCTTATTAATACCCCTCTAAGGGACCTTATAATATATAATAATATTATAGCTAAGTAAGTAAACTTAGTAATAGAAGCTAAGCGGGTTATTATATACCCTATAGAGTAGCTCTCCTTTAAGTAGGTCCTCTATATTACTAAGGTAGAGGTAGCTTATTAGGGGAATATTAATAGGTATAGCTTATACTGACTACTTTAATATAGAGAGAGCGTTATTAATAATAGCATAGCTATAAAGATAGTAATAACTAGTAGATAAAGTAGTAATAGAGGTAGTATTAGTAGTATAGGTAGTATATAAGAGAATAAGTTAATAGTTTCGTAGTTTAAATAATTAAAAACTATATTATTATTATTAATATAAAGTTAAAGATTGTAAGGCTATCTAGTGTGATAGGTATATATAAGTATAGCTATAGTTAGGAGAGGTAGTTAGTAACTTAGGAGGTTATTAGGTTATGATCACGTGACCGAAGGCTATGTGTATTATTAGGAGGCGCGGAGTTAGAAGTTCTATTGCACTTAAGTAGGTAAAATTACTATATAGTAGCTAGAGGCTACTATAAATTCATAATAAATAAAGCTTCTATAAATATTCCTATTAAAAAGCTAAAGGTTTTAATAGATACCTAAGTAGCTTAAAAGCTAGTAAGAAATCTAGAATTCTATAAGAGAGCTACGTATATTAGTATAAATACTATTTTAATAGAAGTGCTATATAGGATAGTTTAATAGAATTATTCTATATTAAATCTAGAGATAATAAAGCTAATATATTAACTAAGCCTATTAGAAAGAATATTCTAGAGCTAGTAAAACCGGGATTAAATATTATACGTAAGGGCTTTTTATGTTTTCTTAATAATACTAATATATATATATATATATATTAGATATGAAATTAAATCATTAGAGGTTTTCCCTTGTCTGTTTCTTTTATTTTCTTCATTAATGTAAGGTTTTATTTCTTTCTTTATAATACCTACTCTTATTTTTATTCTTATGTTCTTATCTACTTCCTAATAGTAGGGCATAATATATTTAAGAATATATATACCTGAAGGGGGTATATAGGAAATAGAATTAGAGTCTATCTTTAAAGCCCTATATCTCTATAACTTTGAGAGACATAAGAAAACAAAGAATATATTTAAAAGTCTTATTTTATTTTATATTGAATAATATGTACTTTTATACTATATGATAAGAGCTTATAGCTTTATTTATAGTAATAAGATAAAACTAGAACTTAAGGTTTAACTAAATCTAATAAGACTTAACTTAGAAGGCTTTATATGTTAATATAATATATAGGGTTTAAACTATTTAAAACTAGCTATATTATATTTAAACTAATTATATTATATTTCATTAGTACTTCTATTACTATACTATAGGTAATATCCTATATATTGCTATGAGTTACCGCCTAGCTATATATATAAACTGCTCCCGCGCGCCTACGCGCAGAACCTCCTAGATAGTATTAATCTATTATATCCTATATATTCCTATATATTCCTATAACATCTAGTAGCACGACTATAAGTTACTTCGATCCTTAAGGCTAACGTAGTTAGCTATATTATAGCGAATATTATAATAAGTAAATAAGCTAATTTTCTTCTTTTTAGAGACTATTTAACGCTAATACGCCGTTGCTAGCGCTTAACTATACTACTACTAATATACGCATACTAGTAGAGTTTTTTATAACTTCAAGAGATCCCGCGAGGGATTACTAATACTACTAATGCTAATACTAACGCTCCTAATACCTATATACGCCTTAGGACCCTTCGTAATAGCTATTAATTAAGACCCTTTTGCTAGGCTAGTCTCGCCCTATGCCTCTGCTACCCTGCTATAAATATAGCGCTACTAACTTTGGTATTAAAAACGCGTTATTCCGCTATATATTTATAAATAATTACGGTTAATAGCGCTACTGCTATAGACTCTACTATGCTAACTTCCCTTCCCGTAACGCTCTCCTTTTATATATTTATAACCCTTTATTATATATACTACGCGTATAAGAGGGCTCTTAACCCTACTACTCTATGCGAGTTAATATCCCTCCTAATAGCTCTAATACCCCTATAGATAGCTCTAGTACCCTTCTAAAAGGTTCTAAATCCCCTCACGCTAATACTAAAGTAACTAAGAAGTACCTATTGCTATACCTATAGAGTCTCTATTACGCCGCTACCTTTACTAGCTAAGCCGCTTCCCTCCTCCTTACTACCTAGCTACCTAGGCCTTAACCGCCCGCGCCCCTTTAGCTACGCCGCTTTAAGCTATATATACTAGTACCCCCGCTGCTTTAAAGCGCTCTTATATAGCTAATACTCCCGCGAAGACCGCCGCCCCTACTACTTTAAATTACCCCTATACTACTAATAGTCCTAGCTACCTCTATATTATTAAGCTCTAGCTTTAGGTATAATATACCTTTCTAACTACTACTTACTATAATATTATAGCCCCTATACTCCTATAAGATATATTATATAGTATAGTGGAACTTTAAATTTAGACAGTTTAACTATATAGGCTTTGCTAACTATAAGATAGCTAATATAAGTAATAGTAAGGCCTCTATAAGTAATAAGGAGGACTCTATAAGCGATAAGGAGGACTCTATAAGTAATAAAGAGGACTCTATAAGTAATAAAGAGGACTCTATAAGTAATAGGGAGGGCTCTATAAGTAATAATAATAATAGGGAAGAGCTTCTATCTAAGGGCTCTAAAGATAGTTTAAGTAATACTAATACTAATACTAAATATAGCGATAGCTATGCTAATAACTACGCTAATAGCTATAGCAATAGCTATGCTAAGGGCTATAGCGATAGCTATACTAATAATAACTACGCTTTAGAGGGCTATTATAGTAATAGGACGGATTATTAATTATTAATCTATGGATTTACCCCCTTCGCGCCGCCTTAGGCGCGCGAAGCTATAGGTTATAGGAATAGGTTATTAGTACTATTAATTATTATAATATAGTGTTATTTACCTACGCATAGCGTTTACGCGCGCGCGTATAGTAATAGGAACTATTACTCTTTTATAGAGGGGTAAATATTACTATACTATAGGTTATATCCTATATACTACTATTAGTTACCGCCTAGCTATATATATAGACCGCTCCCGCGCGCCTACGCGCAGAGCCTCCTAGATAGTATTAATCTATTATATCCTATATATTATTATATATTCCTATAATACCTTCTAAGCTTTCTAAAGCTTTAGGAAGATATTAATTATAAATACCTATCTTTTTCCTAGCTCTTGAGACCTAGTTCTTAATATATTATAGTTTAAAATATATTATTATTTATAACAATATTTCTCTCTCTATTTAAATATTATATAATAAACTAGAAAGATTACTCTATTATATTATTCCTTACTAGATATATATTTATATTATTATAGGGACTTTTCTACTTCTCTCTCTATTTATATAGCTATGTTTATATATTCTACTAGATTTAGCTACTTCTACTCCTAACTTTAAGGAAAACCTATTAGTTTATTTATTTTCTCTCTTTTATTTACTCATAAAGTAAGAATATAAAAGTAATAATCTAAAGCTTCGTATTAATTATTATTACATAGTAGTTATACTTATTATAAATATATATATATATATATATATTTCTTTTTTAATGAATTGTTTTAATTATAAGTAGCCTATTTTATGTATCTATATATATTAACTACTTTTAATTAAGTTATCTTAATAACTATTTTTATTATACCTAATATTATATTAAGTAATTTCTCTTTTAATAAGGTTTCAATTATATTTTACTTACTGAATTATCAAAGTAATAAAAGCTCTATTAACTCTCATAAATCTTTTTAAAAAAGCTTTCTATAGTAGAGTATTATAAAAATAAATAAATATTATTATTAATTATTAATTATTAATTTAAGCCTATATAGTATTATTACTATAATAGTAAGTCTCTATATAACTGTATTATAGCCTATAGAATAAATATAACTTTTAAGTATAGTAGTAGTAGACTAATACTTACTTAATTGGGCTTAAATAGGTACTAATAGGCTCTAAATACCGCTACTCCTTCCTCCCGAGTCTGGTGTGCACCCCCTTAAAAATCACGTTCCTTCCAGTCTTGTAAAATGCACTGGAACCTTTCGTCAGCCAACCGGGCCGTCCTCTTATGTACAAAGCAGAATGTTTAACCTGGTCTGATACCGCTATCTTCCCTCTACTTCATATTGCCGCCTGATTCCTCTCGACTCGTTTGTTTGTCTTAGTTCCCTCTCGCTCTCTTTTCTCTCTCTCTCTTTCTCTCGACGACCCCCTCTCATGCTCGTCACTATCCCTCGACAACCTCGACGACTGTTCCTCGACTCCGCTACGACTAGGCTGCACTGAGCTGATTCCCCCCCGGCTGGACCAACGTAACTGCCCGAACGCTGCTTGCGAACATTTCACGAACCCGTGCAGCCGACCGCAATCAATAGTCAGCACCCGCCTCTCTCCCTCGGGCCTGACAAACATCAACACTTTCGTTCACACCACCGAACAGACCTCCGCCAGTTCAAGTGCTTTCCGCAGTACTTTCTGCTCATGTCGCCAACTTCTACCTGACACTTCGGGCCCTCCGACATTCGTCATGGAACCCGTCCCCGAGACCGAGAGAATGGAGGAGTTTCGGCCCTCGCCTCTTCCCTCCCTCAGAATCCAGGATCCCACTCTGCTCCCTGCCGTCGATACCGACCCTGAGCCTTTGAGGAAGCCGCCCACCTTGCGACGTCAAACTGACCCAAGTCCCACCTCTCCGACCGCACCGGCATGGACTCTGCCGCCTCTGCCATACCGTCCACGTACTACCTCGCCCCTCTCCGGTCACCACAGATCGAGATCCGCTGCAAGTCTGGCTCCTCCCATGTCTCGTACTCAGTCTATGCCTGGCGTCAATGGCGCTGGTCACATACTGTTCGCGCCTCAGTTCCGTCCCTCCAGTCCCTCCGGCTCGCCCAGCCGCATCCGAATTCCTCGCAGACCCATTGACGAGGCCTTTCCCACCTCACCGATCCGCAGCTCTGTTCTGGAGCCAGACCGTAAGCCCGCCGACTTCAACAACTCCCCCGGACTGGGTCTTGCGACATCCTCCACGGTCCTTCCCCGTCATCGCCGCCCGTCATCGCCTTTACGACACCCTGGTCACGCCAGCACCGGCTCGCTTCCCGCACTACCATCTACTCCCACCTCTGTAGCGTCCTCGCCCTCTTTCAGGGGCTACGACGCCTTTTCGCATGGTTACGGCGTTTCCGCCTCGTTTCCATCCTCCTCCGTACCTTCAACACCAACTTCTACAAGATCTAGGAGCCCAAGCATCTCCAGTCTTGAAACCATACCCGATTCTCCTGACGCCGAAGAGGCTGCAATGGAAGCGGAACGGATTGCTCGGCTCAAAGCAGCCGCGGACGCTGCGGAACGAGGCGAGTCAACTAATGGGAAAGGCAGAAGCAGCTTGGACGTGCCTTCGAGGGGCCGAACGCTGGGATTTGGGTCACGAGACAAGCGAAAGCGATGGAGTGTTTGTGGTGCCGAACGACGTCAAGATCTTGATTTGGAGACAATCTGGGAAGATTAATAAGGCTGTTAAAGCTACATTTGCGTCTGCAGATGGCGACTGGGAGCTTTTACGGCGACGGAGCGGCACTAATTGGACGACGCTACGTATTTTTTCACGACACTCATTGCTTCAGAGCGTTGGAGCTTTTTCTTTCTTTCCTTTTCTTCTGTGCATGGCATTTGGTATTCGGTAGGCTAAGGGGCATGATGGCGTTCAGTGAACTGCTTCTGATACCCTACACTGCATTTCACCTGTTGAGGGCATTACGGAGACATTGTCATTATATCAGGGTACTGTACTTCAACAGTGGGTTCTTTTCCTACGACTCAAGTGTTGGAAACCTCCTCTTGGGAGTCTGGTGTGGGTGAAGCACCAATCAATGAACTATTTCACATTCACAAACAAAAACGACAGATGTTGCGACTACTTGTGGCCACTGCTGACCTGCCCGCTGTTGACGATGTCATGTTGACGATGTCTCAATGCCAATCGCTGCAGGGGTCTCGTCGGTGCCCCTTGCTCGGAGCTATTCTGCTTTTTCGTTGATCAGTTTCAATAAACCACTCCCATAATTGCCCTCTATTGTTCAGATTCTCGCTGCGCGGTATCAAAGGGGCTCTTATCGCTCGGCCGCAATGGTATTTCTAATCCCTCGATATCCGAGCGACAAGGCGGCAATGTATAAAACGAACCTGCTGCTTCGTGGATGCTTTCGCATTGCAGAACAGCATAGTCTCGTCATCAACCTGTGTCAGCGGCCATCTTGCCGTATCTCTCCACTTTCTGTCTGTTGATTCCACCAATATCCGCGATGCAATGCCTCTTGCTGCTTTGTGCTGCTGCCCTGCTTGCTAGGGCAGCCAAAGCGGCCCCCAAGGCGCCGGAAGATAAAGTGAGACCCAACGCTGCCATTACTCAGGGGACTTTTCATCCTCCAAGACCTTGTATCCTGTCGTGGCAAGAGCTGACTGAAAAAAGGTGCGCGCTCATTTAGTTCATGGACGGACCTTTCAGTCGGAACAGGTGCCGAGCGCCTGGGCCAATCCCGGAAGGGGCCGGCCCGGACATCACCATAACGGCACTAACGCAACGACATCATCAACCACAGGCGGGGCGACGAGTAGCACATTTTCACTACCTGTGAACTCGAAGAGCACTCCTGTGCATTCAGTGTGCCCATTGAGCGTCATCACATCAACAACGACTGTAGATATCACGTTGTACATAATTGCAACAACCTCATACGGTGGCAACCTAACGTCGTCCTTCCACGCTGGTTCGACGCACCCTTCATTCACATCTTCCCGACTGGGCTCCAATACCACGACATCTCACATACCTCGAAATGTATCTTCTACATTGATACGGCTTTCTACAGGGCTCACGCGCTCGATCAATTCGTCTGCCACCGTGTCCTCCTTGGCCTCCAAGGCTCCTTGCTCAGATGCTACAACAAGCACGCAATTGCTGCAGAACACTACAACCCCAGTTTCTTATACCTCGACTATGTCGTCGCTCATGGTCCACAACACCAGCTCTGCACTACCTTCACGATTTACCTGTCCATGCGATGATGTTAGTTCCGCTTCTCATTTAGACTCAAGTACGACTGCTGTTGCGTCTGGCGAGCCATTGAACTCGACGACGGCGTGGTCTAAGCACACATCAACGACTGGTATTCAGGCCACAGCAACATGTGATGACGAAACTAGCACTACCACTGGGAGCAGCGAGCAGTATACATACACGTCAGACGCCACTACGAACCAGATATCTAGCTGTGCAACCCTTAGTTCATCTCCGGCAAGCTCAAGTGCCATCTATAGCTCATCTGGAAAGTCTATTGCCATTTCTCCCTCCGCGTCAGCCACCAACATCACGTCGACCTACCTATTTGCAGGGTCTACTAAATCAATGGAGCCGTGTGAGGAAGAATCCGGTAGTGCCACTCCTGCTACAGCTTCGAATGCATCATCTGCGCCAGACCAAAACATCTCGGAAGATACCCGCCTCTCAATCTTGAGAAGCTCGACACAAGCAGCCATCTTGACGACGATGAGTACTGAAATTCTGGCATCGTCGTTGACCCAAATAACGTCCGCCACGGCAACTTCGGTACCATCCGAGAGCTGCATTATCGACACCTCCATGGTGCCAATCACCAGTGCACCGCTGACGCTAGTCCCATCAGCAACCCTCGTGCCCACGAAAACGGTCTGCCGAGACGACGCACCGACGGGCAAGCCGCTGCCCGAAAACCAATATTGCGGCGTCCACGGCTTGCCAGTGGGGAACTACTTCCTTGCGCGCTTCGTGGAGAATTCTCCTGGTGTCCCCGTGACACTGGAAGGATGCTTTGAGTTCTGCGCTGTAAGTGCCACTGGCTCCTCTGCCTCCTCTCTGCCTCCTTATCAATAGTATATGCGCAATTGAAAGCTAATTGGTTGACAGAGCGTTATGAATACGACGGATGGCTGCAGGTCTTATCGCTTCTACGCTGAAAGAGGCCTCAACGTCCCAAGGTGCGACTTATACGGCAGCAGTGTTGCTTATGCCCTGGACTCTATTGACAACGACCACTCTGACTTGTGGTTCGACCTCACCTGCGGCTCACCTTTGGATGCAATGTGGTCACATCTTACGGGCATGACTTAGTGTAGATATCTACATACTCTCGGCAATACGGCTACGTATACGTGCTGTTCAATCAAGGATGTACGGAGCATGATCGTCAGAGCGCGCAAGCCACACAAAAAGGAGTCCTCGCAGTCCTAGCAGTCCTAGCGTCAGCCGGGTGAAGTTTCGTTCACCTATAGTGGAGTATCAGAAGATGAAATTTTGACTAGTTATATTGTCTAATTAGAAAAGGTCATCGGTCATACTTTTGTTGGACACTTCATCTAGTCAAAAGGTATCCTGCGCAAAGACTCGTGAGCGCCTCTCTTCTTCAGCTCCTGAGCAGCAGCCACACTACTTGGTACTTTGATACCGCAACAGTCGCCCCAACCGACATGCTGGTGTTTGTGGTTGCTGCTATGCCCAGCAGAGAACTGTCCTCCTTCTACCTCCTCTTCCTCACGTCCTAGCCCAAAGTCACGCTCTGTGCTCATGCCCTCTAGCGGCGGTACAAGTGAACCGAAGAGAAAATGTTGCATGACGGGCAGCTTCTTCAAAACCTCGGCCACGAACATGCGGCGCATACCGCCCTCGACTTTGATCCATGACTTTGCCGCAGAAATGTCATCCAGCATAGGACTGTGCCACCGCAGTCCCTTTACCGTCTTTGTACCATTGACAAAGTTGACCTGGCCGAGATATAAGAAATCGTCTCCGAACTCCTCTAGCGTAAGCTCATGGTGAATCGCTAGAGGCGTAATGAACGGATGATGTAGAAGCTGTGAGGCCCCGAACAGAAACGGGAGAAACTGGTAATCATCCAAACCCCAAACACCATGTGAGCCTGCCGGTTCCAGGTAGTAGGTCAGCTGAATATTTCGCATGACCTCGAGATATCTGTTGAAAACATTGAGCACCACAGGTCTGAAGTCGTCCTTGGTGAGGATCTGGAGCTGGCGCAAACAAAGGAGCCACATGATGAAGTTGAGTTCGTGTCCGGAGCCGTAGTCAATACGCATTCGATTTCCAAACGAGTGCACCAAATAGACCGCTACTTCATTGTTTGCTGCCTCGGGAACGCCCAATCGTTTCTGCCACCCTTTCGCCCTCTCTTTCACCAGGTCCAGGAACGTCCGGAATGCCTTATTGCCGAAGCGCGAGCCTCCTTGGTCGTTGGGCGGCGACTCTTTCACCAGAGCGTCGGCTTCATCGAGTGCATACAGGATCGATCGGATGGTCGGGCTTAAGTCGGTGTCTTTGACAGCTGAGCGAGGCGCATCTTCGACAGATTCAGAAAGGCCAAAGACAAAGGCCAAGATCAAGTTATAGGTGGGCGACGACTGAAATAGCTCGTGGTCCTTCTGAGTCAGGATCCTTCTCGAGGGTGTTTTGTACTCATGATCGCGTAGGTCTGGTGGTGTTGGTAACACGGGGGTCTCGGGTCGAGGTATAGGGTTGGAAGTAGGACCTCGGCGACGGCGAGGTTCGAGTTTGGGGATGTTCTTGCTCAGCGGAGATACAACCGGTGCGCCGGTGTGGGTTGAGAAGTTTACTGAAGCCATGTTGTTTTGAGGAGAGTCGATTCCGGTGACTGGTGGTGAGAATGGCACGACGAGAAGGAGAAACGGGCGGGGTAAGGAGTTCAGGGAGCTCGAAGTCGAACCAGGATGGACGGTTCAGAACCCCCGCGTTATTACCAACGACCCGGACTGCAGCGCTAGCTCACGGACTTGCCCCTGTGAGTTTGCCGCAGCCCCATCCAACATACAGCGCAGCTATCCACTCTAGGGATTCCAATTGGCGAGATGCACCTCTCCTTCGGTGCCTCAGTAAGCAGGCACATTCCCCAGACGACTTCATCTCAATTTTTTATCTTGCGAGAGCAGTGAGGTAGTTCGAGCCGGAGTTACTCATAAGACGAGCATCATTTTACTAGGCTTGCCTAATCTCAAAGAAACTCATTTCAATCGACAAACCTTGCCAGAGGCCCGTCAATTCTTTACCTTCGGTTCGCCATATCCCACCCGCTTCGATAACTTATCATGGCGCCCGATAAGAATCCCCAGGCCCGCATCTCGCATTTGCCACGAGCAGATGGCTCCGCAACGTTCTCAAGGGGTGGTTATTGCGTGGTTGCGTCTGTTAATGGGCCGATGGAGGTGCAAAGGCGAGATGAAAACCCTTTCGAGTCGGTCATCGACGTTGTCGTACGACCTGCTGCAGGGGTCGGAAGTGAGCCTCCTCCGTACGATACTGTTTGTGGATAGAAATGCTGACAGATATATAGGCACCGGCGAACGTCAGCTCGAGGCCATTCTGCAATTTGCTTTGCGGCAGCTCATTCCTGTCAAGAAATTCCCTCGCTGCCTCATTCAGGTCACGCTGCAGGTGACGGAAACGCCAAAAAACGATTATGTGAACAGCAAGGTCGTCCAGGCTCAGTCTGTAAGTCAACATCCGCGCTGACTGATGTGGGCAGTCTTGTTGTCCGGACTTACTCGCTAATATGGTGAACTTGAAAGAATCTGGCGCTCTTGCCGGCGTTGCTCCACAGCGCTATGTTGGGCCTGCTATCGGCCGCCGTGCCCATGAAGGCCGTTGCCACGTCTACCGCTGTGGCTATCTTGAAGGGCAAGATCATCGTCGACCCGTCGCCCTCGGAGGCAGATCAGGCAACGTCAGTTCACGTCTTGAGTTTTACGAAACAAGACGATCTCCTTCTGTCAGAAAGTCAGGGGGCCTTCACCATGAAGGAATGGGATGAGGTTGTTAGCACCAGCCAGCGAGTGTGTGGCCAACATCGTCAGGCAGACATGGACACGAAGATGGAGGAGGACGACCACGAGTCGACAGATATGCGGCACTTCATTCGGACGGCGATGGAGGCGAGATTGGCATGATTTTACGTCTGACATTGGGGCGCATGCGGGGACTTGGATCAAGCTGAGCGACTAGCGAGACGTGCGCTACCTTATAATTTTCACGAGAATGAGAATGCATCCATTGGCGGTTGGGTCAAGTGAGGCGACGGCAAAGGCGACAGCCACGGCGAACGCGGTGGCAGCGACGGATTACCCGACTTCTTGGCTTAGCGGAGCAGGAGCTTCATTGTCGATTGTTACAAGACTGGAGCTCCCAGGTACTGGCGGCGTATAGTACGGCGAGCGGGGATTTGGCAGGATGGAACGCGAATAGTGGCATGGTGATGGTTGTCAAGGCTCAACAAGGAGTAGCGACCGCGGCGCCACCAGGAGAAACAGGGGCTGGCATTATTGCCCACCGACTGGTATGGCTCGGATACCGTATCTGATGTCACGAGAGACGGCAGGAAAACGTGAAGCAGCAGCAGGGACCACGTCTTTTCGCGGTGGCGGATGCGTAGGTGCGAGAGGACTCAGGAAGTTTTGGAGCCAGGAGGAATGAGTGGACAGGCATCTGGGAAATGGGCTGTCTGGAACTAATCGTTTGGGGGTCGCTGGCACTAGGTCAGAAGGAGGGGGAAAAACACAACCAGCAGAAGACAATCGAACGTTTCAGCTGGACGTCAGGGATAAGAAGGTGAAGCGCGCAGGGCACTGAGCTACCCGGGGGTATAGGGCGTCGCGGGCTCGCGTTTACCCCTTACTCACGTAGGGGGGGCAAAAAACCCCGCACCACGTTAAAAAGTCGCTTCTACTTAATATTAATAGGGCTATATACTTAGCTTTAAAGACTAAAAAATATATATAAATATAGTAAAGATAGTAGATATTTAACTCTCTCTATATAAAATCTTTATTAAATTAGTTCTATATATTATGAATAAGATATCTGAGGTTAAAAATATAAAAGAATTCTTCATTTTTTATAACTATAAAACTATATTATATAATAAGAAAATAAATATAGTATCTTATAGAGAAAGTTTTATTTTATTATTTTAGGTATTTATTTTATATAATTTAGCTATTAATATTATTTTATATATATTAAAAGGGAATTTTCTTAATAAAAGAATATTCTTAAAACATCTTAATTATTTTTAAATTTCTGAATTAATAAAGCAAATAAATTCTTTAAAAACTATTAGACTAATAATATACTTCTTTTAATACTATAGTTATATTATCTTAAGCTATATATACTATATATAAGCTAGTATTATATTTATATTTACTAGCGCTTTATATATATAAGACTTAAAAACTAATAAATCTTTGAGCTCTTATATAAAGTATATAACTAGTAATAATAATTAAATAAAAATAAAGCTAAAAAAGTAGATATGTTATAAATAATTATAGTATTCTTCCTTTTATTTATATATAATATAATTAAGTAAATATTTTAAGTTTTAAAATAGTTATAACCTTTTAATATAATATGGGGTTTTTTACCCCCCTATATGAGTATGGGGTATAAACGCGAGCCTGGGACGCCCCACACCCCCAGGTAGGCTTATAACTATTAAGAGATATCCTCACTAGGTACACGAGGGCTACGATAGTAATAGGGCCTAAAGTTAGGAGCTGCCGGGCGGTCCATTCTGCTAAGGCATCTCCCGTCTCCTCGGCGCTCTCCCGTTAGTTGTGGAAACTATAAACAGCCCTGGTATTACGCTAGCCCATATATAGGCTACCCTATTATATAAGCACGACCGATATATAGATATATCCGCCTATAGGGCACTATATAGTTAGTAATATATCGCATTATATATATATCTAGAGGGACCGATTATAGTTAGTAGTATAACGAAAGTCGACCTAGTAGCCTTATTAGTACTAGTATTTTATTCCTATTAACGAAGAACTAGGCGAGGCTATTACTAAATAGCAAGCCTAACTATATTAGTTAAGGCGTTAGTTATATTATCCTAACTGCCTCCCCTACCTCTCTACCCTACTACTAACCTTACCTCTTCTAACCTTATCCCTCTTACTATATACCCCTAACTATCTACCCCCTATATCTATTAAAACCTATTAGGATTTAGACTCTTCCTACCCCTATATATTATTAGACTACCTTATATAACCTAAGGATTAGAAATCTTAGAAACTAAACATTATTAATTAATCTATATACTAACTCCTAATATCTCCTCTATTTTACTAGAGAGTTAAGATCTTTATTAGTAATAGATAATAATATTAAATTAGTAACTATAATTATTAATATAGCTATTTTACTACTAAATATAACGCGCTTTATAATCCCCTACTTAGTTAAATAAAATATAACTAGGTTATTTAAAGCCTTCCTTAGAAACTAGTAGTATTAAGTAGTAATATACTAAAAATAACTAGAGCTAATTCTAACTACTCTATCTAAATTATAACTTATAAGGCTATTAACTATACCTAAAGAGGTATCTAAACTAACTAATAACTTTAATTAACTAGACCTCTATAGCTCTCTATAAGCTTAATAACTATATAACCTTATTAGTCTTAATAGTAACCTATATATTAGTTCTATTAAGTTTAGTAATAAAGCCTATTAATACTCCTAGTTATCCCTATTTAATTACTCCTTTATAATTATATCCCACGATATAGAGATACTACGTTAAGAACCTAATATAGTAGGGATTAATTCCTATATATATTACCTATATTATCTTACAACCCACTTTTAGCTAATATAGTAGTCGCTATAATTATAATAGTAATAAATAATTAATAATAAGCTATACACTAAGACTTTGCTATTATAATAGCTAAAGCCTTTAGATAATAGAACGAAGCTTAACCCGCCCTAGCTTATAATAATAATAGTAGTAACGCTTCCTTATAATCCGTAGATATAGGTATTTTTAACCCTAAAGCGAGGGATCCCTACTATTTAGGAATAGTCTCTAATAGTAAGTTAACTACTTATACTAATATCTATGCTTTTATTAATTAACTACTCGATCTTATAGCTATGAAATCTAATACTTAAGTCTATAAAGTATAGACCTAATATCTCTAAGGTTCTATATCAATATAATATTTATAAGTCCTAACTAATATTAACTAAGAACTACTATAGATTATAACTATTAGAATTATTACTACTGAGTTATTAAGACGCTTTAAACCACACTATAGCGACGCGATATCCTATTAGAAGTTATTATTATATAGTCTTATAGATATTAGTAATAAGGATATTCTAGCCTATACCTAATTTATAATCCGGGATATAAAAGCCTATAGAATATTAGATATTCTATTATAACTATAAGCTATATATAAATCCTTTAATAGTACTATTAAGTGCCTAGTTCTACTACCCGACGGTATAACTATACTTAATAGCTTTCTATATACGAGGGGTTAGACCCGAGTTTATTTAATAAGAGGTTGCTATAATACTATTTATTTAAGCTAAAGAGGAAAAGGGGAAGTTTTCCTCTCTAATAGAGATTTTATTAATTTATAAGGAATAACTAGGTAAGCCCTAGGTAAGCCCTAAGTAGCTCCTTAAGGTAATAAACCTAGGTAGAAGCCTAGATAGGCTTAACCTAAGTATAGCTTATAATACTATCCCCCCTCCTAGCTAATCCCCCCCTAGGTATAGGCTAGGTCGTTATTATTATCTATAACTAACTTATATAAGGCTTTATATCTATTTACTATAGTAATCTCTATAATAGCCTCTATAGGCTCCTAGGTAAGCTCTATATACCCTTCTTACTTAACTAAGACCTCGCGCCTCTACCCTCGCCTAATTACCTTCTATCGCGCTATATATATCTCCTCTATATACTACTCGAATTTATTATTATTAGCTATAATTAGTAGTAGCTAGGGGTTTATTCTTATTTATATAAATAAGCGGTTCTCTAATACCCTCTAGAGGAGGTCTATATAGAACCTTAAGTAGGTATTACTAGATATATCTAACTTGATAATATATAAGCTTAGGACTCTAATTATAATATATTTATAATATAGCTATAATAGCTTTTTACTAAGCCTAGGGCTCTTATAGTTAGCTATTAAAAGCTAAACCTTATTACCTATCTAATACTTCTCTATAGGTATCTTATACTAGTTTATATTCTCCTTGCTATACTATTAAATAGCTATAATACTTATTTAAATAAAGTCTACTACCTCCTATAGTCTTATTAGTAAGAGGGTATCTTAGGTTACGTAATCGTTAATACCGTAATTAATAGCTGAAAAGGGAAATAATAAGTATAAATAAGTTAATATTAAAGTGTCTACCTTCTAAGTAAAAGGGAGTATTCTAGAGAGGGAGAGGCGAGTTATTTATACTTAAGGCTTGGTTTCTAGAGCCTTCTATAGCTATATAAGCTACTTACTAAGCTGCCCTACTTATTTCCTTATTTAGGTTATTTATTAAGTAATTTAGTAACCTAAAATCCTTTTAGGTTTAACCTTAACATAGGTAGTAAAAGCTAGTAGTTTCCACAGCTTTCTAGAGGCTTCTTCTAATAGTATACACAGTATTAATAATACTATAATACACTATACTACGTAATCAACCTCTATTATATAGCCTCTATATTATTATATATTTTTAGTATAGGGTTTTATAGTATATCTCTTATATCCCCCCTTAAGGTATATATATTATATATAGGTTATTGCTTAAGACTTTATACTAGAAAACCTTATAGGAAAAACCAGTACTTATTATTAATATATATATACTGGAAAACCATATAGGAAAAAACTAGTATTATTATTATAAGTTTTTATTATAGCCTCTAGCTACTGCATAGTGATTTTACCTACTTAAGTGCAATAGACCTTCTAACTCCGCGCCTCCTAATAATATATAGCCTTCGGTCACGTGATTATAACTCTCCTAACTATAGCTATACTTATATATACCCTACTAAATAGCCTCACGATCTTTAACTTTATATTAATAATAATATAGTTTTTAATTATTTAATAGACTATAAAACTATTAATATTCCCTCTCGCGCACTACCTACGTTACTATTAAATACCGCCTCTATTACCGCTTTATCCGCTAGCTATACTATCGTTAGTAACGCTCTCTCTATATTATAGTTAGCGCAAGCTATACTTACTAATAAGCCCTAAGGGGCCTAGGCTACCTCTGCCTTAATAGTATAGAGGACCTACTTAAAGAAAGGCTACTCTATAGGGTATATAATAACCTACCTAGCTTCTACTACTAAGTCTACTTACTTAGGTATAATATAATAATAAATATCCCCTCTAGGGGTATTAATAAAAGCCCTCTTAAGGGCTATATTAATAATATACTCTCTATATATAATAGAGTAATTAAAGAAGGAGTAGGTTTTATTAATTATATTAATACTAAACTCTCTAGTAAGCTCTTATATATTATTAGTATTAAAGGGTATACTTTATATAAGCTTAGCGTTTTTATATATAAGGTCTAGTACTAATATAGTTAAGGGATAAGAAAGAGAGAGAGGTATAAGGCCCTACTTATAATAAAGCTTCTTATACTTCTAGCTATAAGAACCTCTTAGGAAAAACCTATTTAGTTAAGGAGTTACCTCTTATATAGTAGCGTTTATAATACCTTTAGCACCTTATTAAAAGGTCGACCTTTTAGGTTAAGAAGTTATCTTATATAGTAGCTTTTATAGTACCTTACTAGAAGGTTTAGTAAGAGCGTTTCTAAGCTATAAGAGCCTTAGTAGCTTATTTAGCTTTAATATAATTAGCCCTAGTATAGCACGCGTCTAACTTTATAATATTTAGAGGGTTTACTTATAAGTAGTAGGAACGTATAGGGTTCTTATATTATTTTCCTTAACTAGTAGAGGGTATAAGTTAAAATACCTATATAGTATTTCCCGAAACCTACCTGCGAACTAGGTGAATTTATTATAGTCTTTTTGCGAAGGGGCTGCAGCGTAATTCCGAACTTAATAATTTTTTATTATTATTATTATTATTTTAAGAATATTTTATACTAGAAAAAACCTCATAGGAAAAATAATAGTATTTATATTAGCGAAAACCAGATATATATATTATATTATTTTAGTAGTTTATTGACTCTTTGAATATTAGAGTCTTTTGTATTTTTATTATACCTGTTAATAAGTTTATTATAATCTAGTAAAAAACCCTTTTCTAATATATTACAAGTATCTTTTATTAAGTGAAAAAGTATTTTTGCTAGCGGTTTAGTTAATATATCCGCTATATTATCTTTAGTATTAACGTGATATAAGAATACTTTTTTAGCTATAACGTTATCTCTTGCAAAATAATATTTTATATTAATATGCTTGACCTTTTTATGAAATTCTAGTTTTTAAGCTAGCTTTTAAGCTACTTCATTATCTATTAATCTTTTAGGCTTATCTAAAGCCTTATAGCCCAGAACTTTATATATCTAGTTATAGTTATTATATAAATATATAGCCTCTTTTATAGACTCTGTTAGAGCTATATATTCAGCTTCATAGGTGCTTAAAGCAACTGTTTTTTATTTAATGCTATTCTAGCTAATTATATTATATAGTCTAAAAGTAAAGATATAGCCAGTTATGGACTTTCTATTATCTAGATCTCCAGCCTAATTAGAGTCTAAAAGTCCGATAATAATATTATTATTATATAGCTAGTTATTATTATAGTTATAATATAATCCTAAAGTAGGATATTTATTTAAATAGCCCTATATCTTATCTAGGGCTATAAAGTGCTCTTTAGAAGGATTACGTATATATCGAGCACAAGTAATAACAGCTAGAGCTATATCAAGCCTAGTTTTCAAGGCTAAATAAAGTAGAGCTCCTATTTGCTATTAATATATAGTTATATCTTCTGGCTTAGCTATATCTTTATTCTTATATAGCTTTATATTATTATCTATAGGTATTTCAGCTAGATATATATGCTTTTTATCATATTTATTAAGTATTTTCTTAGTATATTAGCTTTGATATATATATAAAGCCTTATTTTAACGGTCTATAGTTATTTCGCAGCCTAGGAATTTACTAGGCACCCCTATAGGCTTTATTTTTATACTCTTTAATAAAGAGTTATATATATTAAGTTCGGAAATACGCCGCAGCCCCTTTGCAAAAAGACGATAATAAATTTACCTAGTTCGCAGGTATAATTCGGGAAATACTATATAGGTATTTTAACCTATACCCTCTATTAGTTAAGGAAAATAATATTAGAACCCTATACGTTCCTATTACTTATAAGTAAACCCTCTAAATATTATAAAGTTAGACGCGCGCTGCACTAGGGCTAATTATATTAGAGCTAAGTAGGCTACTAAGGCTCTTATAGCCTAGAAACGCCCTCGCTAAACCTTCTAATAAGGTGCTACGAAAGCTACTATATAAAATAACTCCTTAACCTAAAAGGTTAACCTTCTAGTAAGGTATTAAAGGTATTATAAATACTACTATATAAGAGGTAACTCCTTAATTAGAGAGGTCTTTCCTAAGAGGTTCTTATAGCTAGAAGTATAAGAAGCTCTATAAGCAGGGCCTTATACCTCTCCCTCTTCCTTATCCCTTAACTATATTAGTACTAGACCCTATATATAAAAACGCTAAGCTTATATAAAGCACGCCCTTTAATACTAATAATATATAAGAGCTCGCTAGAGAGTTTAATATTAATATAATTAATAAAACCTACTCCTTTTTTAACTACTCTATTATATATAGAGAGTATATTATTAATATAGCCCTTAAGAGGGCTCTTATTAATACCCTTAGAGGGGATATTTATTATTATATTATAGCTAAGTAAGTAGACTTAGTAGTAGAAGCTAGGTAGGTCGTTATATACCCTATAGAGTAGCCCTTCTTTAAGCAGGTCCTCTGCACTATTAAGGCAGAGGTAGCCCAGGCCCCTTAGGGGTTAGTAAGTATAGCTTATACTAAATAGAGAGAGCGTTACTAATAATAGCATAGCTGCGAAGGCGTTAGCTAACCCGATTAAATAAGAGGATAAAGATAGTAACGACTTCTAGCGGATAAAGCGGTAATAGAGGCGGTATTTAATAGCAGCGCGGGTAGTGCGCGAGAGGAAAAGTCGATAGTTTTATAGTTTAAATAATTAAAACCACGTTATTATTAATATAAAGTTAAAGATCGTGAGGCTATAAGCACGTATAAGTATAGCTATAGTTAGGAAAGGATCATATAACCGAAGGCTGTGTATTATTAGGAGGCGCGGAGTTAGAAGGTCTATTGTACTTAAGTAGGTAAAATCACTATGCAGTGGCCAGAGGCCAATAGTTATATATATATTTAGTTATAGTATTATTTAGTATAGCTACAAGCATATCGTCCACATAGTACGCTATTAAGGCCTGTTTATTATTATTATTTAATATAAATAAGGCTTCATTATAAGGTAAAACCTTAAAGCCTATATTTATTAGGATAGACCGTAGGTGTTTATACCATAGTCGTGGGCTTTGCTTTAAGCCATATAAGGCCTTTTTAAGCTTTAGTATATAGGAGTCACCTCTCGTATGGTGGCTTTCACCTTCAGCACCTTGCTGGAAGGTCGACCTTTTGGGTTGAGGAGTCATCTCGTATAGTGGCTTTTCCAGGCCACGAGAGCCTCAGTAGCCCGTTCAGCTCCGATATAATCGGCCCCGGTGCGGCGCGCGTCCGACTTTATACGAGGGTTTGCTTACGAGTAGTAGGAACGTATAGGGTTCCTATATTATTTTCCTTAACTAGTAGAGGGTATAGGTTAAAATACCTATATAGTATTTCCCGAATTATACCTGCGAACTAGGTGAATTTGTTATAGTCTTTTTGCGAAGGGGCTGCGGCGTAATTCCGAGCTCAAGCTTTAGTATATAGTTATTATTATAGGGTTTTATAGGGGAATTTATATCAAATTCTAGCTTATTGGTATTTTTATTATAAATAAAACCGGTAGGCAGTTGCATATATATCTCTTTATCTACCTCTATATATATAAAGGTATTAGAGACGTTATACTACTATATACTCTAGTTATTATATATACTATAATATAATAGAAATCTATAGCTTTCAGGCCTATAGGTAGTACTAAAGGTTTCGAGGTAATCAATACCTATATGTTAATTAAAACCTTATACTACCTACCTAGCCTTATAGCGTAGAATTTCCTCTTTTATATTAGTTTTTAAAGTATATACCTATCTACTACCTAATATATTTATATTATTATTATTATTATTATTATTCTTTAGTAGTTTAGGGATTATTTCCCACGTATTAATATGTTCTAGCTCTTTTATTTCAGCAAGCATTCCTTCAACCCACTTATCTTTATTTATATTATTTATAGCTTGCTTATAGGTAGCAGGCTCTACTAAACTAGTAGTAGACAGTATATAAGAAGCCTTTTTATTAGTTTTATTAATAGCGGATAATATATTAAGCCTTGGGCAGTCTTCTATTAATAGAAGTAGCGCGCTATTATCAACCCAAGTATAGGCTTCTTTATTAATATGAGATTAGGGGATTTATATCTCAATATTAGAGCTAGTATTATTATTATTATGATTATTATTATTATTATTATTATTATTATTATTATTATTATTATTATTATTATTATTATTATTATTATTATTATTATTATTATTATTATTATTATTATTATTATTTGATATATCCTCTTGTGGGTTGATATCAAACTGAA
>JAVHLU010001359.1:0-32055 GCA_036785755.1 Colletotrichum ledebouriae | reverse complement strand
ATATAACTATTATTAGTATTTAATAAAATATTTTTTATAATTTTAGCTATATCTTCTATATAGTGACTAAAGCTTTGACTAATTTGAATAATTTTTTGACTAAACCTGACTAATTCCCAACCCTGGATCTAGGTAACCAGCCGGACCTTCCTGCCGCTTCGCTTACCCCCCAAAGCTGCCCGCCCGTCTGCCCAGACTGCCGTGTCTTCCACCTCCGCTTATACCTAAACCTCGATCTCCCCCCCTTCGCCGCGGCCAGTCGGAACACACCTCAACTCTTACTCGTTATTGACCGGGCCTTGACCTTACCTACCGACTCGATACCGCGACTCACGACTCGCTTCATTGGCTGTGAGCTGCGACGGCTGCATCGATTACCGCTAGTACCACCTGAGCAAACGCCCCGATCCAAGTTGAAGAAACGGAACGTCACGCCAGGCTGAGCGGCCAACGGAGAGATCTCACCTCGACACCGTCGCACTCGCCGAGTCGAGAGACGCACGATGCCTTCAGATCTCCCGAGATTTTCCTGAGATTCTGTGACTTTTACCTTGCTCCTTGCAGATAACCAAATATGAATGAATCACGCAATATTGAAGATCTCCTACAAACGGGCTATTTCACCACCTCGAGGTCCAAGTCTCCCAAGCCGTAAGCAGCGCGATTCTCAACTTCCCCGCCCAACACCGCAAACCAGTATCTTACACCATATCACAGATCTAGTTCGGAACCTCCAGCCGTTCCACCCCACACCACCATCGTCACTCGCACCAACTATAACCCGGATCCTCAGGTTCCTCGAACTTTCGATGCCCCGTCAAGAACCTCCCGCCGCAGGAACTATCCTCCCAGGCCCATCGTCGAAGATGAGAACGATTCTCTCCTTAAAGAACACGGCAGCGCCGTGGCTGCGTCCGACGATGAGCCCCCGTCGCGGGGTGACACTGAACAGTGCCCTATAATTATGGAAGTACACGAACACAATCCCGAACGTCGGTTCGTCATCGTGCCAAAGTCATCTAGCGAAAAGGGAGACGGGGACTCGTCTGATGATGCCAAATCACGCTACTCCGACAGCTCACGTTCTTCCAAGACTGACGTGAACGGTGATTACACAGCAAACACCGGAAGAAGATACCATTCGCCTCGACCCGATGATCTGGACCGTTTCAAACGACCGGAGCTGGACAAGAAGCAGACCAGGCAAGATCTCCCTCGTATCGAGACAGATGTCGGGGCGGAAGAGTCTCGTAAAAGGAGACATGACCGAACAAAGTCCGCTACTCGCGTGGAGCAAAAGCTATCCGATTATTTTGCTCCGCAACACGACAAGCGACAGTCAAATGAGACGCTACTTTCGCCTCAGGTGATCAAGCATGCGACTGGCGGCCGTGAGAAAGCCTACTACGACTATTCGAAGGGTAGTCGAAATGGTGCGCCACGCCCTCAGAGGAGCCACTCGAATCTCGCCGACCAGAGAAGATTCGACGACAACTATACGAGGCAGACTTCGTCGAACCCTCCACCAACTCGGCGCTCGAAAACAAACGTGGATATTGCGAAGGAGCTCAGGCAATCGTCTGGAGACAGATTCGACAGGCTTGACGAGTCTCCGCGTTATCAGCGTGAGCGAGTAGCTCCACGCGGCGAACGACCAGAGAAGAAAGACCCCTCTCCACCGTACGAGCGGCCCGATCGTGATTCCGATCGCGAGCGCCGATCGAAACGTACGCCGACCTACAAGCGCGATTCGCCTCGTCGACGAGATGACAGTGGCTCTAGCAGCAGTGATTATTCCCACGCACCGCGGACAGCCAACACTCGCAGGAGAAGGTCATTTGTGACGCAAGAGGGCAGAGAAGGCAGAGATATCCTGCTGAGTCCTGAGCAAGTTAAACCCTCGCAGTCTGTCAGATCTAGGTCCCGGGCGCCACCCGAGGCAGTTATGCCGACTCCGCGAACGTCTACAAAGACTTTTGCAAACGATCTTCCTCCTCCGCCACGCTCCTCTCAAACATTCCCCATCGTCAAGGACCCAAGAGATAGTGGAGACGTGAGAGAGACAACTACCCCTTACCCGGAGGATGACGATCTATTGACGAACACGAGCCGTCTCAACATTCGAGAGCCGGAGCCCGCCTCAAGAGCACGTTCGCGGTCTCGTGCATCGACGTTTAATAACACAATTGTGATGCCGGCGTTCATGCCATCAATGCCTGTTCCCGCGGGACCGCGAAGTCCGAACGAAAAGAGAAGATCGCCTGAAAGAAGACCTGTTACGCAACCCGCCCCGAGAGTTTCTCAGACAGAGGCCTGGCCGCCAGCGAAATTTGACCCTGCGACGACTGCTCTGGCGGCGGATGGACCAAGGGGCAGCTATCGACGATACTCGCATGATGCAGACCGAGGAGGGGTGTCTGATTTCCCAGAATGTCCTCGGAAGAATGGTGTTGTTGGTTACGCAGATTGGCTTAGTCTGCCAAGATGCGACAACTTTAACATTTGCCCTGACTGCTACAACGGTGTGTTTTTGAACACTGAGTTCCGTCACGACTTCATGCCCATGCTCTTCCGGCCCATGGACAAGCCGATTGCATGTGATTTCGGCTCGTGTGGCTGGTATCACATTGCCTGGCTTTTGACACTGAAGAATCGGTACTCAGACTTGCGCCTGTTCTACCAGGTTGCCAATGTCGTTAGCAAGGTCACCAGCAGTAGTCAGCCCTGCCCCGGCGATCGTCGTGTCACTCGTGTCTGGTACTCGCTCAAGAATCCATACACCCAAACTACCATGCCGGACTTCACTGTCTGTCATGAATGTGCTAAAATCGTGGAGGGACTGTTGCCCAACTTGACGGGCATCTTCGTTACACTACACCCAACAGCGCAGCCGACCAGGGGCACTTGTGCAATGCACTTCAACCCCGATCGGAAGCGTTTCGTGATGTACTTTGATGCTCTCGAGACCACGTCTGATATCGCACTTGCCACGGCACAGGCGCCCAACGTCGCCAAGCTTGTCAAGGATATCGAGAGCCTTTCGGTCTACACCGAGTGCCGCAAGGATAATCCGGTTTTTGACCAGAACTGGCATGTTATGCAATACGTGCCGCATTTCACCGTTTGTGGCGACTGTTTTGACGAGGTGGTTGCACCTCAACTGAAAGATGGCAACGCCATCGCCCGGAACTTTTATGTAAAACCTCAGCGTCTAGAGGATGCGACGTGCCAGCTGTACTCGACCCGGATGAGAGCAGTCTTTGACAAGGCGTGCCGCCGCAACGATGTGAGCTATCTGGAGAGCAAGGTAACGGAACGGCAAAAAATGTTCATGGACACGTACAAGCGACTGTCCAAATTGGAACAGGAAAATTCCGTCTGGGCGAGGGAAGAAAGCAAGAAATTGCTACGTGAATGGGAAAAATGGGAATGAATTATACGCGCGAATGAATGAAATGAGAAACGGACGAGCATGATATTAGCTTATACCACGGGCTAAAAGCCGATAGATGCTATGAGACACATATAGACTAATTGTCAGTACGAAATGGGACGATATTTTTTTGAGGAGCTTTATTTGAAGTACAGTGACGCATTTCCTGACGTGACTGTCCGCACGCAGGTCAGAACGAGACAGAGTCACGCGCTGGGCAGACGTGTATCCGGGTATGGACCGTCCGAGACCTCGTGACGGTCGCAATGTCTTTACTATGTACGGTAGTTACAACTGTCTCAACCCCGTTGACAAGGTCAATCTAGACCTGGCAATATATCCAAAAGCGCTCGCATGATAGGCGGGCCGAGGTAAGATAATGTCCACATCGTCAAGCGTTCTGGGCTGTAGATCATGGTGTGATAGAGTCAGGGTTAGCACGTAGCACTCGTTGAAGATAATATCCACATAATCTGCAATATGTTTCTATTTCAATTCAATATGTGTGGCAACCAGCTGGAAACTCAAAGTCCGTTCGCTCTCAAAGGTTGCATTCACCGTCTTCCCGATACTGATACTGTTCGGTTCGCATGGGTTCCTCTCACAACAGCGGAAGAAGCATGGGGTCGTATTCGGAGCCACAACAGCGAGACATGATTGGGACCACCGACGGAACGGGCAGCTTGCCGATCCATAAAACACTGCCGCGTAATATTGTGATATCGTACAGATAGATGCGCTCTATGCAGGTGAGTTGTCTTTGCGTGGTGCTTTCCGTCCAGGTCATGAACGCCAACAACTCATCGAAACAGCTAACCCATTAAACTAAGCCTGGTGCAACAAGAGCCGCGAAAGCTTGATGCAGCAGGTTCGCCATGGGAACCCGGGGATTGTGACTTGGATAAGTACGAGCAGATCTCTCTCTCTCTCTCTCTCTCTCCCTCTCTCCTTCGTGATCCCGGGTCCGCGGCACTCATATGCTCTCAGAATTGTTTTTCAGCTTCGCCTCAGTCGATCGGCAATTGGATCACGTGTGGCGCGGAGTCGTTGATATTTGAGCTTTTCTATAGCGCAATGCTCGCAATCTTATGAGAATCTCCACGAGGATGTGGCCGGCGTCGACTGAGGCGCAGACGACACTGAAATCTTGACGGTGGTGGTGGGGGGAATTTTGAGGTGTGTTCGGACTGAGCAGCACCCGCTGCGACCATCCCGACCCAGGGGCAAGGGAACAAAAATAGTCATGCAGCGGTTCCCACCAGGTGGAACAAACGCACGGGCCAGAATCTTCAGGGGTGTCCAGTGTTGCGCGCTGCAGCATGACAGCAACTCTGCCGAACGTCAACTCGGCAGTATGTAGGCAATCATGCAAGCACCAACAAAACGACATCGGATATCTTGAAGTTAGCCGGCAGCGATGCTGCGTCGTCCAGTGTCTAAATTGTATTTGTTTTTCCGCAACAAGGGATGAGGAAAAGAAAAAACTTTACATCGCTCGTTGTCGGATGACAGTCTACTGTATTCTCTATGCATAGTGACAGACGCTCATTAACCCATCCTTGCAATACGAATGCTGTGTTGTGTCGTTCGTGATGGGAAACCAACTCAAAAACAAGAGTCAATTAGGGTAGAGAACAAAAGGCCTTTGCACCAAGAACAGTGACCCAGATCGTTCAAAGGCTTGGCATACGAGCCTAGATTGTTTACTCGTCTTCTCCTTCATCCGGTCACACGTCCAGGCGTCGCAGGGGGCCTGCAGCCAATCTTGAGACGGAGAGGCTGCCAAGTTCGAACCGCAACCGTTTCACCTCGCCCAAGACCTGCCCGCACCGCCTCTTTCTCTCAGTCTCCCCTAGCTTTCTGGCGGCTCTGCATTCCTGGGCCGGGATCCCTGTTCACTTGGACGGCTACAAGGCACGAGGGACAGGGGGACAGTCGAGAGGGCGGTTCATGGCGATGCGACGCGATGCAAGGGCTACCAGGTCTGGAAACCTCGAGGAGGAAGAAAATACGTGGGTTTTCGCAGTAGGTACTTTACAGAGCTCGTCTCGAGATGGACGAAAACCTCGTCGTCCAAACTCGGCTGTGGACGCTCGTTCGCCCTTCTCCCTTCCCTTCCCTTTCCTTACCCGCTATGCAGGAGTGCTGCATGTCTTCTCTTCCTTTCTTGTTCTTCGCGTCTTTTCACCCTTCTTCCTTTTACAATCTGTGGTGCGCTTCATCTGGGCTTCACTGGTTCCATCTCCCTTTTGAGGCGTCTCCTTTCTTTCGTTGAAGCGAGGTCTTATACACAAGTCCTCTGTTCCATTCTTTTTCACTCCTGGCCGAGTCTCTTTTGTTCTTTACCGCCGCCCTTGGCATATTTCATTGATACTTATTCTACAGTCTAGGCGACCTTATCTCTGGTCCCCTTATTGTATCATCGCCTTCTCTTCTCAGCTGGTCCGGTCGTATACATGAGATATTTACGGGGACGAGTACACCGACGGAGAAAACACGACATCATTGTATCGAAGCTCAGGTTGGAAGAAGATAACCACGACGGAGCTCCTCAATCTTGCGCTTTCCGGTCGCTGACCACGACCTTGGACGGTCATCATACAATACATAACCATAACAAATCATGAGAGGGTTTATCAAGCTCGCTGGCGCGGCATCTCTGCTGGGCCAGCTTGCCACCGCTGCCGTGACAGTCAACTTCGACAACGACCAGTCTATCAAAGATGGTGCAAGCACAATTGCCTTTGGGTTGTTGAAGTTCTACACAGGAAACAACACCGGTGACGTACCAGGAAACCTGCCAGACCCTTATTTCTGTATGACCTCGCCTAACCCTATCACGACGGTGTTGCAACTAACGAAGTCACAGGGTGGGAGGCTGGAGCGATGTTTGGAACAATGATCGACTACTGGTTCTTGACCGGGGACTCCACGTATAATGGCGTTATAATGCAAGCCATGCTTCATCAGGCCGGCGAGGACGCCGACTATATGCCGAGAAACCAGACGAAAAGCGAGGGAAACGACGATCAGGGATTCTGGGCCATGGCGGCGATGACCGCGGCGGAAAACAACTTCCCTAACCCGCCCAAAGACCAGCCCCAGTGGTTGGCGCTCGCTCAAGCTGTTTTCAACCAGTATGTTACTCGATGGGACACTGAGACGTGTGGTGGTGGACTGCGGTGGCAAATCTTCACGTTTAACAACGGCTTCAACTACAAAAACTCCATCTCGAACGGTTGCTTCTTCAATATTGCGGCTCGATTAGCGCGCTTCACCGGCAACCAGACGTACGCCGACTGGGCAGAGAAGATCTGGGACTGGGAGGTGGATGTCGGCCTGATTACGCCAGACTTCAAAATCTACGATGGAGCAGGAGTCGATAACGGCAACAGCTGCAAGGAGAAGGACACGATCCAATGGTCTTACAATGCCGGCATCTTCCTGCACGGCGCTGCTGTTATGTACAACTTCACCCGGGCCCAAAAGTGGATGACCCGCACTGAAGGCGTCCTCACCGAGACTAAGGGACTTTTCTTCAACCAAAGCGCCATCACTGAGCAGGCATGCGAGCCTTTCACACTGTGCGACATTGACCAGCAGACTTTCAAGGGTTATTTGGTTCGCTGGATGGCCGGGACGGCACAGGTGGTACCCGAGTTGTTCGACAAGATCATGGGGCTTCTGAGGCCCAACGCCGAGCTCGCTATGTCGGTGTGCAACGGATCCCCGGCCTCTGGGTTCAAAGGCAAGCCTGGCACGGCGTGCGGCTTCAAGTGGAATCCCAAGGGCCAATTCGACAATCTGGTCGGTGTCGGGCCCCAAATGAGCGCCCTCGATGCCGCCATGTACATGCTAGTCAAGAAGGCAGATGTGAAGACCGCACCCGTAACAGCAGACACGGGTGGAACGTCAGTCGGCAACCCGAACGCAGGCATGAGTCTGCAGCCCAAAATTCCCACGTTACCACCAATCGAGACCAAGGACAAGGTTGCCGCCGGCTTTGCCACGACAGCTATGGTTCTCAGCGTCGTTGGAGGGTGCTTCTTCATCATGAAATGATGAGAGCACATCGGTGCTTTATGCCTCCGACACCTGTGACTATTTAGGCTGTGATTTGGATACGGCGTTTTGAGGGGTAGAACCAGCTTTGAAAGCGGTTTTTTGCCTGGTGCAGTGACACGGGCTGGGCGGCAGCAATTGATGAAAACCCCTCCAGCTGAGGGATTGGGTTCATGATATACCCTACCTTTATACATATATTTTATTCTTACTTGAAAAATCTGTTCGCCAGCCAAGCGCATGCACTTCTCGTGTGATGTTAGCATTGAGATGTGATTTTGGTTTGCTCTTCTTTCCATGAAGGCTATGAAGGCTTTTGCAAGCGCAGTGCGCTTGAGATGCCTCAATGGTTGGTTCGGGTTTAGTTCGAATACGGCAACAATGCTCGAGGAAACGTCGTGAGATAATTCTTCATTTCCCTCGTGAGTCGCGAGGGGAGCTTAAAATCGCCCGATTGGATCACCGTTGGGACGGTCGGGGTAAAGCCGGAACGCTTACACCTTCTGAAAAGGGAAAGCAGCTTCCCCGCGGCCCGTAACCCATAACCTACCAACCCCGCGGGACGGTGGCCATGCCATGACGTCCCACCCCGAGCGTTTCTCCTCTCCTCGGGGGCCAACACCCGACTTACGTAGAGTCGGGTTCTTCCCGGTGCTTCATGATATTCTTGTAGATTCTCATCTCCCCTCATTTTTCAGCTTGCAACTGTGTTCTGGTCTTTCGACTTTCCATCGGCTCAGCTTTCACACAATCTTTCTCGGAAGAGTTTCGATTAATACACATCATCTTCTGACCTCACTCATCCCCACTCTGACGGGGCTCGGAATCGTTCAAGCTAACAAAAAAAGACTGTCAAAAATGTCAGCTAAGCATTTCATCAACGATCCCACCAAACTGGTGAACTCGGCCCTCCACAGCCTGACCCTGACGAACCCGAGTCTCGCCCTCGACAAGGCCAACAAGATCATCTACCGTAGACCGACCGACAATGCCAACGCCAAACCCCAAGTCTCGGTCCTGAGCGGCGGCGGCTCCGGTCACGAGCCCTCCTTCTCCGCCATGGTCGGCCAGGGCCTGCTCTCCGCCGCCGTCGCGGGCACCATCTTCGCCAGCCCCAGCGCCGAACAGATCCGCACCGCAATCACCTCCCGCGTCGACGCCTCCAGGGGCGTCCTGGTCACCGTCATGAACTATACGGGCGACGTGCTCAACTTCGGCATGGCCGTCGAGAAGGCCCGCGCCGCCGGCACCGAGGTTGAGATGGTCGTTGTCGGTGACGATGTCGGCGTCGGTCGCGCCAAGGCCGGCAAGGTCGGTCGCAGAGGCATCGCGGGCACCGTCCTCGTGCACAAGATCGCCGGCGCGCTGGCGGCGCAGGGACGTCCGCTCACCGAGGTCGCAAAGGTCGCGCGCCTGACGGCGGAGAACCTCGTCAGTGTCGGCGCCAGCTTGGAGCATGTTCACGTGCCCGGCCGCGCGATTCCGAACGAGAAGGATGAGGGCGCGCTGCAGCTCGGTGAGGCGGAGCTGGGCATGGGTATTCACAACGAGCCTGGCTCTGGTCGGGAGAAGGCGGACCTACCAGGCTTGGTGGCTAAGATGCTTGCGCAGCTTTTGGATCAGAGTGACAAGGACCGGGCTTTCTTGAACGTTAACTCGAACGAGGTCGTGTTGCTGATTAACAACCTCGGCGGAGTGAGTGCTCTGGAGCTGGGCGGTATCACGGCCGAGGTCGCCGCGCAGCTTGACAGCAGCTACGGCATTCGCCCGGTGCGCATCCTGAGCGGGACTTACATGACTTCTCTGAATGGCCTGGGCTTCAGTATTACTCTGCTGAACGTCGTCAACACTGACATCGGCGGCCCTAGCATGATCCAGCTGTTGGATGCCCCGACTGAGGCGACTGGCTGGTCTTCCCCAATTCTGAAGGAGACTTGGGAGACCAAGAACACCGCTACGAGGGAAGACGCCGCAGATGCTGGACAGGCTGTGAAGCCGAGCGATCTCAAGTATGATGCGGCGTCTGCCACCAAGACCATCACCAACGCCCTCAACCGCATCATCGCTGCCGAGCCTGAGGTGACCAAGTACGACACCATCGTTGGCGACGGCGACTGCGGTATTGGTCTGAAGAGAGGAGCTGAGGGTAAGTCATGATGATTCATACCATAAAACGCATTGCATCACACTGAGCTGACAATGACACTTCCAGCAATTCTCAAGCACATCTCCGAGAAGCCCCTCACCGGCGACGCCGTCGTCGACCTCGCTTCGGCCGTTCCTGTCGTCGAGAACACGATGGACGGCACCTCGGGTGCTCTCTACGCCATCTTCCTCAACGCCCTCGTCGGCGCCCTGCGCACGCTCGCGCCCGGCACCGCCGACGCCAAGACCTGGGCAGCGGCCCTCAGGCAGAGCAGCGACGCCATGTCGCGCTACACGCCTGCCCGTCCCGGCGACCGCACCCTCGTCGACGCGCTGTACCCCTTCGTCGAGACGCTGGGCCAGACGGGCGACATCAAGAAGGCGGCCGAGGCTGCGCGCGCAGGGGCCGAGAAGACCAAAGGTATGAAGGCCAGCCTCGGCCGGACCGTTTACGTTGGAGGCTCAGGCTTCCAGGAGGTGCCAGACCCCGGTGCATGGGGCCTCAGCTGCTTCTTCCTCGGTCTGACGGGCGAGGGGGACGAGGGCTGGGAGAAGCTATGAAGATGCGAAGGGGACATTTTTGCGCATGATTGATATCCCGTGTTGAAGATATATTTATTTAATTTTCCTGGGTTATTGGGACGGAAAAAATGTGATTTAAGGGGTGGATGGATGCACATCTCGAAGGAAAGCGGGCAAACTGCACAGTCGGAGAATATGTACGTCCAAAGTAGCACCGACGGACTGAGGGAAAAAACACACACAATGATCCTATTTGCCTCGTCAAACGCCGAAATCTGTTCCCGTTGTTAAGAAAGAAACCACTCTACCGTGGGTATTTTTTTGACGCACGTCTCAGCTGTCGTTGACTCGCCTGTCGCTCTCATTTCACGAGGCGACGCAACATCCCATGCAAACAGCTCCGTCTGGCATCTCGGTTCGCTTTAGTTTTGAGCTTTTGCGCTTCTGGTAGGGCATCAAGACTCTACAAGTCTGTGTCCTTGATTACGCGTCGCGGAAAGGGTACTTCTCGCGTGGCATGATCGTACACTACCAACACTAACATTCTTGACTCGTTCGTAGATATACAACTCCTTCAGCTGAGGAGAACCAAGATGACGCTGTCGCCGCGGAGGAACCTGCAATATGTAGTTAGTTTTCTGTACTTGTTTCTCGTGGTGGAGACGAGCTCGACGCGTCGTTGGCTCGTCTCCGGGCGGAGTGGGATGGGGAATGAGACTGACATTTTGCTGATGAAGCGGTCCTTGTTGACGGGACGTCCCTTCTTGCCGTTGGCGAGACGCGGCGTCTCTGTCCACATTTCCTAATGTCCAAATATCAGCGACTGATCTCTCCATGTCAGAGGGCTCCGTATGCCGCGCACCTTTACGTTCTCGAGAACCATATTGCAATGTCTGTCGAAAGCCTTGACACGCGCGAGCAGCTTGCGGTTGTTGCGGATGGAGATGAGGACCTGAGTATGGCTGCGGACGGCGGTCTGAAGGATCGAGAGGGGTCCGGCGCTGAACTCGTGCTCCTCAAGCTGGGCGATCTCGTACTCGGTGAGCTCGTTGCGAGGCTTGGTGAGGAGCTCCCTGGATTGCAAGGTTAGCGTCTCGTTAGATTCCCACAGAAGGACAGGGAGAACGCACTGAATCTTGGGGTCGGTCGACATGATGGGCGATTGTTGACAAGGCGGGGGCGGACTCGTGAGATGCTGCAAGTGGGTATGGGGATGTCGCGATGATACTTCTGGTGCAGTCTGCAGCAAGGCTGAAAGAGTTTGGCTGTCTCGCGGCTCAGTGGTTGGTTTTCTGATTGGCTGTACCTCTCCAGTGAGGTTGGCGCTGGAAAAAATGGAATGTCTACCGTCTGGCGAAAGCTTACAGCAGCTTTTCGTGGAGCGGGCGCCGCGACTGGCCAGTGCACGCCCCGGCCGAGGGAACGGTCCAATTGCCTTACGGCCCCATGGGTATCCTCGGCCTCAATTTTTGGTTGGTGAAGTGCATGGAAAACCATTCCCGCGACAGCTTTCTAAATAACCCCTCGACCCGACCGAACCTCCCCTCATTCCCTCCTGTACCCTCCCCCTCGCTATCACGAGTCCGCCAAAACCCAGTCGATGCGCCGCTTGTCCTAGACGAGCGCATTGGCAGCTGGCACACAAATAAATGTTCTCCAGGACGATCGCAGTACGAGCCGGGCCGGCAGCGTTAGCTGCTCCTTGCCGGAGCTGCCCCAGGAGCTTCGGTATGCCTCTCAGAGCCAAAATCCTCAGCGCGCAGGTCTCGTCACGCGCACAAGTGAGTCGGTGTCTTTTCGCCACTTAGGAATGTTGCTTAGGTTGGGACTGTGGCTGATTGTGTGCGCGTTGTCCTGCCGAACTAGATGTCGACCGAAGTGCCTAGAGAATTCAGAGAGCGCCGTGACGACGAACCGGACGATGTGCTGTTCAACAGCTTGTACGGTCTGCGGACCATCCAGCTCAACCGCCCTAAGAAGCTCAACTCCCTCAACGCTAGCATGATCCGCAAAATACTGCCCCGGCTGGTCGAGTGGGAGAAGTCCGACATGGCGAACGTGGTGGTCATGAAGGGATCCGGCGACAAGGCCTTCTGCGCCGGTGGAGATGTCGCGGAGCTGGCCAAGTACAACCAGGAGAGCGAGAACGGCTGGAAGAAGAGCGCCGACTACTTTGCGCTTGAGTACAAGCTGGACCACTACATCGCTACCTACGGCAAGCCGTACGTCGCCTTCATGGACGGCATCACCATGGGCGGTGGCGTCGGCCTGAGCATCCACGCCCCCTTCCGCATCGCTACCGAGCGCACTGTCTTCGCCATGCCCGAGACGACGATCGGTTTCTTCCCTGACGTCGGCGCCTCCTTCTTCCTGCCGAGGATGCCCGGCGCCGTCGGCACGTACCTCGCCCTGACGAGCGAGAGACTCAAGGGCGCCAATGTCTTCTACTCGGGTGTCGCCACCCACTACCTGCACTCGACATCGCTGCCGCAGCTTGAGTCCCGGTTGGCCGAGATCCACTTCGACGATCGGGATTCCCAGGAGAAGCGCCTGCGGATCATCGGGGCAACGTTGGAGGAGTACGCGACGGGCCTGCCGTTCCGCGAGCCGATTCAACTGGGCGGCGAAGTGCGCAAGGCGATCGACCGGTGCTTCAGCCAGGCGACGATCGAGGACGTCATCGCGGCGCTCAAGGCCGAGGAGGGCGCGACCAAGGAGTGGGCCGAGAAGACGCTGGACACGCTGCACAAGCGATCGCCGACGGCGGTGAACGTCGCGCTGAGACAGATGCGCGTCGGCAGGCAGTGGTCCATCAAGGAGACGTTCCAGCACGAGCACCAGATCGCCAGCAAGTTCATGCGGCACCCCGACTTCACCGAGGGCGTGACGGCGCTGCTGGTGCGCAAGGAGACGCCCAAGTGGCAGCCTGCTTCCCTCGAGGACGTCAAGCCCGAGGACAAGGTCGCGGAACCCTTCTTCGAGAAGGCGGAGGGCGATGGGGAGCTGCAGATGCTCAACGACCGCGACTACAAGGAGTACCCGTACCCCTACTTCGCGCTGCCGACCGAGCAGGAGGTGAGGCAGGTCGTCCTGGAGGGCCAGCACACGCCCAAGCAGGTCCTGCAAAAGGTTGTCGCGCAGAGGAACGGTCGCCAGGGCGTTGCGGAGGTTGTCAAGGATATTCTCGAGCGCAAGGTCGTCCTCAACGACCAGGATCGCGCGACCTGGGTCGATTAGAAGAAACAGATGGGGGGCTCACGAGGGTTCACCGGTGTTTTTGTTTTTGCGAAAAAGGCAATGAACTAGGTCTGTATAATATTGTAGATGCTTTGCCAGGTGTCTGAATGAATCATAACGGCGAAATCTCTTCTGTTGTGGTGCATCTGGGTTTCACAATCTGTGTTGGTGAGCGCGTGTAGCTTGCATCAGATATTTGGTTGATGGACTGAATAGCTTCATCGTATTGGGGTGGGAGGCGATGAAAATCGTCGGTAACGACCGTGTTGCCTGATTGGCTGACTAGGAATATGCGACGGGCTTCCAGCTTCATCATGATCGAAGTTGGTGAAGAAAAAAAATTGGGGTAAGACATGGCTTCAATTCCGATAGGTCCAAGTGTTGTTTGCGGCAACTGTTGCCTCTGGTTGGAAGCCTTCGAAACGACGGGTTTAAGATGCGAACCACGGACGGTTCGGTTCTGTCATCATGGAACACCATCAAAACCTCCGAAAAAGTGGCGACATGGACTCAAGTGATGGCTCAGAATGGCTTCAGTCTCATTGGGCCGCCGAGCCTCTGTCCGGGTAATAAGGCAGGAGTGGAGATTGAGTCATGGATGAAAGCGCTAGTGATGAGAAGGTCATTGAAATGAAACGGATGGGACGGGAATGATGGATGGATACACACTACACAGAGAGGGACCGAGAGAGAGCAAGCCGAACCAGCTGGCCCGTGGGATCGTACTGGCAACGCAGGCGAGAGGAGAAAAGACCTCAGGCTTCAGGGCGGCGAACAAGTATAAAGAGGGACGGGCCCCGCCGTCTTCGGTCAGGGTGCGTGAATAATCTCAGACTGAAATTCCCTCCTGTTTTCTTTCGTCTTGATTTGCAAGTTCCGGTGCCAGGACCTGTGCCCGGAGAGCGTCCCGGGTTACAAAATCCGACGAAAAACACAGGCGAGGAATCGGCGTCGCCAGGGCCCCCACCCATCACCGAAGCGAAAGAAGGGGCCCAACTTCCGGCATTCACTCAGCAACCGCACCCGCAGCTCTTATCTCGATTCTCGCGCAGTGCAGAGGCCGCACGGGCCACCTGGAAGACACCCGCTTCTGGCTTCTGTCCCGAGTAGCGGAACGAAAGCGTGCACGTGTTTGGTCGCGTTGGGCTGGATTTTTGCTTGTTCGCGCTAAGAGGCTAAGCGGCCGCAACCCCTGGTCCAACGTCACAGCGCGGGTCCGCCTAACCCAATTCACACCGTGACTTGAGGTCGCAGCTTGCTGTAGGTATCTCCAACACGCGCGACACACCGCAGTCGACCTTTATTGTGTTGCTTGCTCTTGTGGGCTACGATACAATTACCTCTACCTGGACATCAACTTGAACTTTGTTGTATTTCAATTGAGCTCTTTCGGCTGCAACTTCTTACGCTTCTTTCTTTCCCATTTCCCGCGAGTTCTAGCTTTAGTGCAGCCTGTCTCGGCCCATCTGCTCTAGTCGTGCAAGGGCTTTAAGAGGTGATCCACTTCCACTCAAAAACGCGACTTACACCACTGACGGACCCGGGACGCGACTTCTTCACGACCACGGCCATGACAATACCCGCCCCGCGGTTTCTTACGTGACGCTTGCACTTTACCACTTTAAACCACTACAAACACCAATTGCCAACCCACCTTCAATCAATTCAATCAATCCTTCCTCCACTTTACTTTTCCCTTTTCTTACTTCCACCCTTGGTCACCGCCCTCCAACGAAACCCATTTTGAACTTCAATATTCTGTCACATACCACCCTCGACACATCCAACAAACTGGACAACCACAAGACCCGGGAGTGAGAGCCTCGCCTACCATGGCGTCGCCCATGCCGATACCGCCCATGGGCAACTGGGGAGGCAACGGCCAAGCTATGCCACCGCAGCCGCCCGTTGCCATGAACGAGGCAGACGACGTAGGGGTGCAGGTCAAGACGATGGGCCGTAAGGGCGTCCTGTTGAATTGTTTTGGGAGTGCTGCTGACGCGCCGCTACAGTCAAGGTCACATACACATTCGCCGACAGCGGGGAGAGTTTCCTGGCGCGGCATCCTCAGCTGGTTTCAATACAAACAGTGCCGATTGACGACAAGCGGACTATCGGCATGGTCGATCTGAAGATGTGTGCTCAGGCAGTTGTTAGGTGCAGCCCTGAACTCCTGAACGACGTTACCCGTGACTTCGCTGTCTACGCCTACGACTACTCGGAACCCGACGAGCCTCTCGTTGGCCAAGGCCTTCTCGGTTGGATCGTCAACAACTCTAGCGACAAGAGGATCATCGGACGCGCCACCAGGAATCCCCTCTCGGTCTTTAGCGGAGGCGTGAAGGATATTCTAGAGATTAAGTTCAAGTTGAAGCCCGTCGCTGCGATGGTGCAGCCCCCGTACGAGGCCGAGATCAAGCCCGACCTTCGACATACATATCAGCGTTCCGAGAGCCACATGAGCGTCGAGATTCAGCCTACGAGACCTGCCGAGGGTGCCGTCACGCCCTCGAGCCATGCCGAATGGAACTCATTGATGCAGTCACATCCGCAGATGGGCATGCAGCAACAACACCCTTCAAGGATCGTATCACCTCACCCACCACCGAACCCGATCGACGTCCCGCAGCCCCATCAGCGCAGCAATTCGGTCAGTTATAACGCACCACCACCACAGCAGCCGCCGCCGCCTCACATGTTGCCTCAGCCCCCTCAACAACCGATGCAAAATTCTGAAGGACCCAACCGGGTTGCCCCAACCCCCGTTGACACAGCAACCGAGCCTCAGGCCAACCCACCTTCCAGGCCATCATCCAGGGCATCAAACCGATCAAAACGATCAAAGCCAACAGGGCGTCCTCGTGGCCGACCTCGCAAGCAACCACCAGCCGAGAGTCACGGCAACACCTCCGGATACGAAGATGGAACCGATGGCGATGAGGGCCCGGCTAAGAAGAAAAGGGCCACGACAACCCAGGTCACGAACAATATCAATACTCCATTCGGAGTTGGCCCCGAGTTGCTGCGAGTGGCAGCTAGCACTTCCGGCTCGCTGCGGACTCTGCGCCCTGCAGGACTTGGTCCAGACATGCCTATGGGCTCTCACATCCAGGAGGTTCCTAGAGCCCCAACACCCGTACCCGACAAAGGCCCTGCGAAGCCGAAAGCTGGTAAGGCAGCAAAAGGTAGCAAACTTCGTCGCCAGTCAACACTAAGTCAGGCTGCAACACCACCAAGCCAGCCTCCGTTTGCTGATGTTGCCTTTGCCATGTCTCCCAGTCAACAAGATGGTCGCTCGCCTGTAGACTCGGAGGCAGTTTCGCCAATGTACTCGCAGGACAGCCCGGCACCCATCGGATCCTCGCCACCAGTCCCGCGTACGACAAGCTTTTCGCGGTCAAGCCCGCCAGCGTCAAGTCCTATTCTGCCGCCGATGCCCATGCCCATGGGCCAACCCGCCGATTCTGGTTTCATGAGCGGAGGTATGGATGACCTCTTCGACGACGATGGAATCAAACAGCTTCCCCAACCAATCTCTGCACAACTGAGCATGAGGTCCAACATCACTAAGGAAAAGAGGTCTCGTGATGGATTCCCCATACAAGTATTCCAGCTGGCAGCCCAGCCTTCCAGCGAAGCCGACCCCGCCAGGAATAACACCGCGGCATTCCGCGCACCAACATCCACGCCCTCACAGGAGCCCCCACTACCTTCATTGGCAAGAAGCGTCAATGATTCGAGAGTCACGATGGCTCCTCCGCACCCACAACTTGCGGAAAAAGAGCCTTCGCCACAACAAGAGGAGCCGGTTGTGGCGATGAAAGCCGACGTTGAAAATAACGTTTCAGAGGCTCCCAAGGTTGATTCTCCTCTGTCCATTGATGGCTTGGATACGGGGCTTGAGCAACTTGCCCAGGCCGTGAAGAACTTGCCTGAGCCGGCTCTGCCAGAGCCATCGAGGCCTGCTAGTGCGGACACGTCGTTCGTTCGACCATCTGCCCCGCCCTCTCTCCAGCGTTCTGCGTCTTCGGGCTTCTCTTTGGCTCTGCCTACTGTCCCAGCAAGCGATCCGGCTGGGCCTCTTGCTCTGCCAGTTCCTCCTCAGCCGGATGTTACCTCTTTCTCCGAGACGCCTTGCCCGCCCAGCGATGCGCTGCAGCCTCCGAAGTCACCCGAACAGCCTACACGAACGAACAAGAATTTGGTCAAGAAGCAAGCAATCAGAGAAAAGCTACTGCAGGCCATCGAGAACGGCGAAACGCCAATGTACTGCACCAACTGCGGCGCAATCGAAACTCCGACTTGGCGGAAGATCTGGACCCAGGAGCATAAAGGTGCTCCAGAATTCACAGAGTTCTCGGACAAGCCTGGAAGAATCACCGCCATCCTCGTTCTGGACCGCGATGTTGATGACAAGCCTACGAAATATCAGATTATCAAGAAAGCTTTGGCTCCTAGGGAGAACAAGGACAACTACACAGGCCACATGCTCTGCAATCCCTGCGGTATCTGGTTGTCGAAGTGGAAATGCCATCGACCGGCGGAGAAGTGGGAGAAGGACAAAACACGGCTTAATCAGCAGAGGCGGCCTCGAGGGACCGGGAGAGCACCCCGACCACCAAGAACGAAGAAGACCGGAGCAAACCAAATGAATCCGACCTCCGAAGCCTATTTTACTACTGATCCTATTGGGCCTGAGGATCGGGGAATCTCGCCGATGGACGACGAAAGCAGATCGCGAGGTGTCTCGCAAGTAAGCAACGCCAACGATGCTTCTGAGCAGTCTTTTCAGCAGCCGCAACAGCTTGTCTCGCGTCAAGCATCCCCCGGGAATGTCTCCAACCCGGGCTCTACCCACTCGAGAGGCAGTGGCACGGTGAAGAGTCCCATCACTATCGACAGCGCCGACACTCAAGAAGACATGGGCTCGACTCGGCGTCTACTGTTCCCCTCGCCACGAAAGGAAGGCGTCCCAAAGATTCTGGGCGAGCTTGCTGTTAATATTGTGCAAACCGCACCAGAGTCTAACGGATCGGCTGCGTCGGCCAATGCCAAGGCTGAGAAGGAGCCCAGTAAGGATGGCGCGATGAAGGCTTCGGGCACAAAAAAGGAGAACCTTGTGATCCCCGACGATGACCTTGAGAGCTTGTTCAGAAGCCCCGCCGTCGCCCGTCCCTCTACGCCCCCTCCTCAAGACAGAGCCCCCAACAATGCGCTATTCAAAACACCTACACGACCGACTCCAAGCCATCGACCTATCACCAGAAGCGTCACTAGAAGTGTTTCTCGCTCCTTGAGGTCGAACGACTTGCTTCGGTCTCCGGCAGCTGTTCGGCGGACGCCCTCTCGGACACCTCGATCGGCTAAGGGCCCGATTCGGAGGAGCCCTCGTCTGCACCAAGACGACTTCTCCCAGATGGAAATCGCTTTGGAGGAGTACCTCCAGACGCAGCCGATGGATCACCAGTACGATTCTGACATGCTCGAGGCAATGAACCGAGCTCTGGCAGAGACGATGAACGCATCCGGGACGAATTTCGATATTGGCAACATGGAGCTCGAGTTTGGCGATCTCTTGGGGTCGCCTGCCCGCCCTTCTCCACGTACCCGACAAATAGGGGATTATGATGATTGGCAGACTTGGGAGTCGAGTCTTCGGGCGCGTCAGTCGGGAGAGGATGCTGAACGCCGATAGATGCCCAGACCGGTTTGGCGAGAGACCAGTTTCACGCTTTCAATTGTGGTGGACATGGTTTACCGACCAAAAAAAGATGTTATGAAGCAGTGCGTGAGAGCATTGCGAGGAGTTGCATGATTTTTATTTTTGGTGCGGCATTATAGTAGCACAAGCATGGGAGACTTATGGAACGGCGTCTGGCGTCTGACGCATCGCGAGGAAGATGTTGGTCTTTGTTTGGATCGATTCACGTGTCGGGCGTATCGCCCAGGTACATTATGACAAGTCAAAGTGCCGTCAACGAGTGCAAAACTTTGATGCTTTTGATAGTTTTACATGGCCTCGCGCCATTGCGGAACAGCAATACCACTTTTATTCCTATTCAACACAGTATAGTGCAGTGTTTGATCAGAAATCACTGCGTGCAAATTGGACCGCTGTCAACACGGCCCCTGCATGCGCACGCACTGACATGTACAAATTTGATAGCAAGAATGTGGATTTTTATTTTGTACAGTCTCTCGTCAAACAATCATAGACTGGCAGTCTTCCGTCCTGCCCAATACTTCAACTCGCTCCTCATCGACCAGCCTCCGAAAAGAAATACTGGCGTAAAGCCCTCTACATAAAATGTTGTGTTGGACGTTCCCGTCAAATACCCATCACTCATTTACCAGCAGAGAACGTCGAAGGTGCATTTGCTCTCGATGACCACCTCGGAGTAGATAGGATGCAGCGCCTGAAAGGCTGAGGCGATAGCGGAATTGTAGTCTTCGTTGAACTTGGTGTTATTGCATTCGCTGCAGTGAATGCCGAGACCGGGCTCGGGCCACTTCATCTCGTAACCCATGTAACCCTTGACCTCGCCGCTGGTGGAGTCGGAGACAGTGAGGTTGAAGGTCGCAGGGAGAACGACGGTATCATCCGAGGTGTCGTTGGCAAAGGGAGCTAGTCCGTGGTTGTGAATGAACAGGCCGTCGGGGGCTGGCAGAGAGCCGAGGTTCTTAAAGACGTTGAATAGAACCGGAAGGATGTTGAGAGGAGTACCGTAGGAGCCTCGGCAACGAGCGGTGACTGATGAGTTCATGCGGTTGGCGAAGGGGTTGGGGCTACAGATGCCCTCGGTGGTGAAGATGATACTGCTCAGGAAGTGATCGATGGTTCCGTACCAGACGGCGGAGCGAGGACTCGCTTCGACTTTGACGCCCAAGACACCGCCGAAAGAGACATTGGCAGGAGCAGGGGATGTGAAGACGGTGTTGTTGCCGGGGTCAGCACCGACAGACCAGGAAGTCGGACCATCCTCCCGGTGGTTGCAGACGAAGGCCGAGACGCAAGTTGTGCTACCAGATGCACTGACGCCGACAGGTCGTCCACGATAGGTGTAGCACCAGAGAGTGGTACCGCCATCCTTTGTGCTCAAGGCCTTGCCGGCACGGAGAGGCTCCTTGGTGCCATCTTCAATCCAGGCGGACCAGGTCTCGCCATTGGAAAAAGTGGCCGAAGCACCCTCGAAGTTCCAGGGGTACTTGCCGTTGTTGTAAGGCATCTCGACAACTAGATTGGGAGAGGCAGGGTCTGTCTCTTCGGGCGAAGACCAGATGGGGCCCTGATACCAGTTCATCTGGCGAGAGGTGGACCAAGACTCATTCAGAGGGTTGGTTCCAATGCCACAATCGGCCAGTACGAGGTTCTGGGCAGGATTGGTCATGGAGACGGCTGGCTGGATGACGGCAGAAAAAGCTGAAGCAGCCTGAAAGGTGTTGACGAGGGCCATTCTGGAGAGATCAAGGTGACTGAGGGTAAACGAGAGTGATTGCGGTCCAAAAGGTCCAAAATTGAGGTGATAGGTGACGAGTGTGAAGGGGAGTTTGGAGGAATTGGTGTTGAAGAGAGGTTGAAGAAGAGGAAGAGGAGAAGAAGAAGGGAGACAAAGAACTCAAAACTCGATGTTTTATGCCTCGAACCAACATCAGCTGCCGCTCCTCCCCGTTGAGGTTCCCAATGCTTGCCTCCGAGTCCATTTCATGTTTCACAGCGCACAAAACTCACCTTGGCAGCTTCTTGAACTCGAAAAGCAAGCCGTCCCGGTGTCACGCAAATGCCTCTGTAGCCACGTCCTCGCATAGGATCGATTACAGGTGACTTCGGTAGTTCTTTCCTGGAAGAGTTTCGGGATCAGCTTTTCTCAAATCTCTAAGAAAGTAACAGCAACATCAGAGTGGACACGGCATCATGTTGCATCCGCTCGGAAGGTGCGTGATCGAGATGGGCAATAAGCTAACGAAAGGTGAGGCAAGTACCACCAGTCACTTTCCTCGAGAAGCATTTGCCGATCTCTTATATAAGGTACCTACCTAATCAGATGTCAAGATTTCTTAAAGCCATAGCCATCCGTTTCGAAGGCAGTTCCGTCCCAAAACTCTTGCCTCTTGAGGCCATATGACTCGAACCTTCTTGCCCTACCTTACCTTAGGTAGGCTCGTGTAAAACTGGCATTCCCCACATGCGATACCTGCCTCATACAATCGACTGATATTTCCGTTTCCAAGGTAAAGTAAGAAGAAAGAAGTGCTCTGAGGATTCGATGGGTACTGATTTCGTTTCATAAACACGGGCCTTGTCAAGTGAGGTCTCGTCCGGGGATGAGCAGGTGAAGTTGAGGGCAGTCCCGTCTCGCTGTGACTGTGGAAAGGTGAATGAGCCTGGACATCCGCATAGAAATTTGAAACAGTGAATCGAAATTCGTTCTGTACTAAGCAGTATTGAACCTCCATCTCTCACGTCACACGAATGTCTCCTGGATTGACATGCGTTCTCGACAGAAGGAAGTTCGGCTAAAGTCGCAGCTGCCATCCGAAGGTCCAACTATCTAGGAGCCATGATTAGATGCTGCTGAGCCCAGGTGGGCCTTGTTGCACGTTCACATCCTGCAGCGTCAAATGTGGGGCAGATTGCTGGGCACACTGCAAATCGGCTTTCAGGGGGCTGCCCTGTCCTTACTTAATTAAGGTATCTAGGTACTGCACAGACCGGGTCAGTGAAAGCAGCCGTGGACGCCTCCCACGACCCTAAAAATAAGACCCAACCCGCATTTGGTGTGGACTGTTGTGCATTTCACAGATCCTGCCTCAGCAAATAGCTCGTCCACGCTGCAACACACCCCAAGTCCGAGGCTATCATTAACAACCCACGAGAGACAACGCGACGCACCTCAGCCGCACTCGTCCTTAATCGAGACTAGCTGCCATGACCCAGCCCGTTTCTACCGTACTATCGATTCAAATCATGTCGCGAAAAATGCCCTGCGCCACGTTCACCCCAATGCTCTCGTCGCCGTTGTCGGTGCCATGGTGCCCATTATGCTCCTCCTCCAAATGCTTTCGCGAACATAAGGAAAGCGTCTTCATGTCATTTCGTCCTCCCGCCTGAAAGCTGGCATCTTGATTCGAGAGAAACACCAATTCCTCAGCCCCGCACGACTCTGCGGTGCGACAACAACAGCTCTCCGACGACCCTGAGCCTACACCGATCGGCGAGGCTAGAAACCCAACCTCAGAGCATCATCAGTCGAGTCGAACCTCAAGCTTGACCAACTCGTGCCAATATCTAACTCCAGCTCTGTATTCGACGACTAGCAAATATGGCGGCCCTTCCGCCAAACTGGGAATGGGATTATGATGGCACACGCTGGTTCTACCGTTACAAGCCGAATGGCCACGTTCAGTTTCACTTCCCGAAAGACGGGGACGAGTTCCCTGACTTCTTCGACGCCTTGTCCCCGATCCCCGACCTGGCGCCCGAAGAGAAACTCGAGAGCCAACAACAACTAAAGAGACGAACTGGCGTCGATACCGATCCCAAGTCCAAGATGCACGCAACAGGAGAACCCTTGACAGATTTCGCTGTAAGCAGGAGCGGGTTCGGCGGCCCGATGAACGATGAGGACGACGGCTTCTTTTACCAACCCGAAAACTTCATGTATCTCGGTCCTGACGCCTATACTGACATCAACCCTTTGGCTGAAGAGGAGGAACGAGACGAGATTGCCCGAAGCAAACGCATAAGCAAAGGCGATAGTGGTCAAGATGAGGGCAAGCAAAAGACGACGCTCGAAGCGACTGGTAGCGACAAGACGGGTGTGTCGCCCCTCCAGAGCGAGACCACTACACCCTCTGTCGTCAATAGCCTCCCAGTCCGGGAACAAGCTGCTGTTACACCACCAGTCGCAGAGGATGCAGTCCTAATCATCGATACCCATGAACTTCCAGCTCCATCTCAGCCCATAATCCCATCTCCGGGAATCCCGCTTCTAGATTCTGTCGAGAAGTCTCGCCCAGAGAAAGTTGGTCCTGTTCAGTCCGGCTCTTGGGACCCAGTTGGCTTGGTGGCCGAAATGGCGACAGAACACACCGCAGTAGCTCACATCGAGAGACATCCAGATCCTGTCGAGATTGGTGGCGATGCTGTCCTTGCGCCAATAGAGACTCAAGTGGCTGACCTCGGCATCGCCGAGCTGCCAGAGCGCACCAGTCCATCAGACGCAAAGCCGCCTGTGCAGTCCACGTATGACTTGCTGCATCAAACAAGCATGACTGACTATGCCCTGTACGGTGCCACGTTTGGATCGGGGCCGAGGCCCCAAGGCTCGTCACCCACGAGATCAGTCCTACCTGCCCCAGATGCCCGACTCGTAACTACATCTGCGAAATTCCCATCCGATCATTCGCTTCCTGAGGTGGTGCCTCAATCTGCAAGCTCGCCCCAAGCCTGTACAGGCAGCCCCTTCAGCATCAAACGAAAACCTTCCAAGACCGGGGCGAAGCAAGGAAAGTACCAGCCTTACATTCCTGGTTCTGTCTCTACGATGACTTCAGAAAAACGGAATAGGGGTTCGGATTTCAATACACGAGAACATCGAAATTCTCTGGCAAGAGAAGCCTCTCTGATGTTAGGTACACGCCAAAGCTATGAGACGTCAGACGTGCCCTCCATACTTCAGCCTCCGAAGGTGCCCCCAAAACAGCCGATCGATAGCAAGCAGTCCTCTGTTCCGCATCCCGTCAACCCAGCTCGGCCCGATACTACAAGAACTCAAACGGAGCCGGCAAGCGTGATTCTTGTAGGTGCACGCACGTCTGGATATAATGCTCTAGCGCCTTTGCAGCACGTCCCATCAGTCTTGAAGCCAGCTAGAGGATATCCACAGGGCAAGCCCCAAGAATCGTTATCCACAAACAGCTTCCCTCCGGTGCAAGCACCTGTGCTGCCGAGATATTCAAATCAAGCAGCGTCGACAGCCGCATCATTCATGGCATTTCAGGAACCCTTTACGTCTAGCTATGCCCACCAATCTCCAGATCGTGATACCCCACATTCTGACCATCTCCCACATTCCCTCGTTCCGGCTCCCTGCCAGTACCAATCAATGGACCTTCGGCCGGGAGTCCATCGACTTGCAACAGCGCCTGCATCATTGCCATTAGACTCCCATCCACCTGGACCCGGGATCACACTGAAGGAAGGTGACCCGATCCGCTCACAACAAACTGCACTACCTGCATTTCTTCGACGTCCCCGGGGGCAAAGTAACTTGTATCAAAACCATGTTGGTCGTCCGTCTGCACATGCACAAGCTACGCCGACCACAATTCGAGCAAGATCAAGCTCTGATGCGCCACAGCATTGCCATGGCTCACTTGAACAATCTCCTTTTCCAGTCCAAACTCAACCGCCTCTGGGCCCTAATACGGCTTTCAAGCCCATCGCAGAACCTCCACATATGTCGAAAGATATTGCTGCAAGGCCACAGTCAGCCATGGAGTTCATGCGTGGATACTCTCAGCCAAAGCTGGAAAAGATTGTGCAGCAGCCAGACCTCATTCTGTTGTCTAAGCGCCCAAGACAGACCTCACATGCCGACAGCGAGGTCTCATCCCTTGGACCTCCGTCAGAAGGCCAGTCGTCGGGACAGCCTTTGCAAACGCCGTCACCTCTTGAGGCCGGAGGACGGCGTCCCTCTTCTGGCTTCTTTCACGACGCCAATATCAACGGATACCCTGAAGGATCTTGGGCGAGTATTGCGGCCCAGAGGCCAAATACATTCACTGATGCCCGTATTCTATCTCCAGGCTCAAGGCCGGGGTCTTTCTCTGGGCCGTCTCAGACGTCAACGCAGCCAACTACCCCAGGATCCGCTGGATGTGATGTCAACCAGAACCCACCTGTCGTCCCCGGAGAGGTTCCCATTCAGGCGCCACTTGACACGATACAGGCCATTGCTGGAGCTCCGTCACCACACACAAACCGCCAACATTCACTATCTACAAACCAGACTATAGCCAGTCAACCTATCCTCAGCTCCTTGCAGACGTACAAGGACGGAGTGTCAAATCTGAATTTGCAGTCGCCAGGACGGCCGCATGAGCACGGCCCAGAAATATCGAGACCCCATTCAGCTCAAACGCTCCCTTCCCGACTAATACTGTCCTCTGCTCCTGGGTCACAACCGCCTTACCCAGGTCAAGAGCCAAGGGGGCAGTTGACAGAGCGTCCTCAACGTCCAATCATGACTCCGCCCATACAGCAATTCATTGGCCCCAGTAGTCCACGGACGTCTGGCCATATTCTTCATCCTATACAGGAGCATGGTGATAACGACTATACTGTTCGTCCGTCAGTCACAAATGTGCACCCGGGTGCCGAAGATTCTCAGCGTCACTCTCCAGCCAACGACAAGCAATTATCCGCCGGGTCATCTAATTATCAGTCCTCGGCCGAATTGTCCAATGAACAAGGCATCAGCCAGTTCACTTCCCCGGGGTTCACATTGGCGGAGCAACCACAGACAATATCGCCTGCGGTACCGACGGTCGGCCAGATGTGTTCTCCAGTACAAAAGAATCCCTTTCAGCAGACTCCGACCAACCCAGCCAGCTATGCCACCCAACCAGGCGCGCGTCGCGGTTCAAGTCCAACTGTTTTACCATCGCCAAAGGACAAGGAAAAGGGAGGCTGGCTTTCCAAGTTCAGGAAGGGATCGGGCAAGCCAAAAGTACTTCAAAAACCTCTACCATCACAGCAGCCACTTTCAACAGCACCATCCTCGCCGAACGTCATGTCTCCTGCGCAAAGCGGCCATTGGCCCAATTCGCTGCCATCCGAGGCAGCAAACTCGGGGCTATCATCGCAGCAACAAGTCATCGAATTCATTTCAACTCAGGAGTCCCCTGCTGTACTGCAACAAATATGTGCTCCAGTACTGGAAACCGCATCCCGGCCTCAGGAAATGGCATACCAAAGTTTACCGCGCCCGGCTGCTGATCACCAGGAATTCCAGTCGAAGTCGCAAGAACCAGCAATGGCCTCAGGATCAAAAGAAAACTTGAAGTTTCAAGGGCAACAACAAGCCTTTCCAATGCAGAGGCCAGAGCAGAACCCTGTCACCACTTCGCCTCCTAAATTTTCGCCCGTTCTAGGGCCGTCAAGTGAACAGCTTGTTGACAATATGTCGGATGTGGCATCTGTATCTGCCATATCAGTGTCCACAATGGATGTGTCAGAGGCTCAGGCGCAACCAGTTCTGAAGCCAAAATTGGTTACCGTGGAAAAGTCCACTTCGCCTTCTGGACAAGATCAGCTTCCGTCTCGACTTGCGATGACTCGGAAGATCGATTCTCGGCCGTCGTCGGCCAAGGCGGACCAACAAATGCGCAACCCAAGCCCCGCTAAGGATAGCGAGCTGACAGTTGCACCGCTCTTTTCAAAAACTCCGACCAAGGCTACTACCACCCCCATGGCTACGGACAAGGCGCCCATTGCCAACGACAAGTGGGCAAAAAAGCCCGCCGTTGATTATTCAGGAGATGATTGGGGAGGTGATCCATGGGATTTTCAGTAGTTCACAATAGCACAGTCTTTGGACGCATAGCGATTTACGATGTGGCCAGACTACTGGATTATACCCGCAACCTTTGGCTGTGGCATCTCTGTATTTGAAAAATATGACAGGAAGCCATAATCTATCCGCAGCTCGACGTGCTGCCTGTAAGTTTTAAACTTCCAATCAGCGGAACCAGATACTTCCGAGTTGTGCTTCTTCTCTGCGTAAACGCATGCTGACTGTTAAGTGTGACGTGACACTGTCACATACTTGTATTGAGAATTGTAATGCGTCATTCATCGTTACCCTACATTGCGCTACCTCGTGCAGCACCTGCAGATGCGCTGGGACGCCCGACTTCTACGCCTGTATGCCTACGGCGGCCAAGAAAAGTGCTGCGTTCATGGCGATGAGCGCCGCCCGACAGATGACTATGGTCTGCCAGTGCGCCCCAGTACTGTGCTTTTGGTGTGGAGGAGGTTTCATTGGGGTGAGGCTTCTCGTTGAGGTTCCCTCGGCCTTTCTTCTTGAAGTGAAACGGAAAATACATTGTGAATGGCTGAAAGCGACGTGCAAATTCGTTGTGGTTTACTTAGTTGAGAGTGTGAAGTAATGCTTGAAACATGTTTGAGCTGTCTGAGGAGTGAATATCGTGTTGTTTTGATGTTGGGTTGGGTTGATGACATCGAAGCTAACCTTGGCTACACAAGGCAGAGTTAACGCATGGCCGATCATGTTCAAGATGAATGCAAACGCGTCGCCGCGTCGCGGAAAGTAATTGGTTCTAGGCTGTGTCTTGGTCGTCAGTGTCAGCCTTACAGGTGAGACATGGCGATGGCAGATATAGTGAACCTGGCCGACAGGACTGAACGACATTGACAGCTAGGGCACTTAGGACAGTGCCAGAAATCGTGGCAACAAATTTGATGCGTTTTTGGCAGCTGCTTCAAGATCCGCCTTCTTTGATTCGATGCGAGTCTTAGGAACGTCAGTTCGCTTAACCTATGCTTCATCGCCACTCAGCCAGGTTGTGTCGCGCGTGGCTACCTTTTCTCGATCGGCATTTTGTGTCCTCATTTGAAGACACAACGAAACTAACTGGGAACGTTGGCTGACAGAGCCATTCAATTTGAATCAACGATACCTCTCCTCTGACAAGTTGGATCCATAGCCCGAAAACCTTCGATCAATTCCAAATAGCCAAACAAACGATTTATCTTCGCTAATCTAATCTCCTGGCTTCCACAGATCTCAGAAGAAAAACATTCCTCAAAGCATGCGGGACAAAGGACAGCTAGAATAAACGGCGACCTCAAAACAAAGATATGTGGTGAAGATCTGAGGTCCCAAATATCCGACACGGCTTGATATCTAGCACTCAAACAAGATGTCCACGGCGAATCTTTCCGCCATTGGCATCGAAGTAGTCTACAGTACAGTGGTTTCGACGATCACTTTTGCTGGTGTGTCAACCATTCCCATCAACTTGTGTGAGTGAGGTTCTAGTAGACATTAATGTAAACCTACACCACAACCGCCCGAACAGTTCCCTCGGGTGCCTGGTTGATTACCAAAGACACATTGGCTTCTTTGGTTTGAGGGTTGGCACCATACATGTTGGCAGGGTTGAAGATAACATTTGCAGGGTCCATGATGGTTTTTAAAAGGACGCGGGATAGTGATGGCAAAAGACGAGGATTATAAGAACGAGAATCAAGGTGCTCAACGATGCCAATGCTTTATGCGTGGCTATGAGATGAGACATTGCCAGACCTTGGGATCACGTCAATTTATATTCAAAGCCCAGCCTAGTGTAAGGATATTAAACCAAATGATCATCTTCCCGAAAGTATGCGACCTCCCTTGCTGGAGAATTCCACAATAGCTTCGTCGCAGTCCAAGCGCTGATATCCTGGCCTAGTCTGGAGTCGTCGTGGTCGGCGGTTCAAAGTCTGTCGTGATGCCTTTAGCATCGCCCGTTCCCAGCGCAGCACGTGACTAACGTCGGCTCTAGAGCGACCTTTTTCTAGAGGTCGTTCCTCTAACTATAGTTATAAGTAACTACGTTATAGCTACTCTTATTATAATAAAATAAGCTCTTTAGTAACTATAAATATAGCTTTATAGGATATTTCTTAATAGTTATAAGCCTAGCTCTAACTAGACCCCTAACTACTATTTTAAAATAAGCCTTTATTACTAAAAGTACTTATTAAAACTTCCTCTCTCCTATTCCTTCTTTCCTCCTTATTATATATAATCCTCTATTATTATAAACCCTCTATTTCTAAATAACCTTAATTATAATATCTTTTATTACTATTATTATAATATTATATTATTTAATTATATATAGGGATTTTACTACTTAGTATATTATAATCTAAGCTAAAGCTTAAGCTACTAGAGTCTAGAAGTATATTAACCTAGATAACCCTAAGGGATCTTTATACCTAGGTAAGACTTTATTAGAAACTCTAACTCTTAATTTATATATTACTAAGTAAAACTAAGATATTAATACTTAATACCTATAAGAAAAGAGCGCTTATAATTAATATATTACTCTATTTAACTAAGAGGCTTTAGAAGAGGCTACTATTAATACTATTTCTAGGACTACTCTTAAGTCTATTACTAGGATATAGATAATAAATAAATTATAACCCCTTTAGCTTCTAGCTACCTTAGTTATAATTAATAAGAATACTATAAGTATATAGGAATAGTACCTAGAGTATTTTTATTTACTTACTATATAAGAATCTAAATAAACCTATAAGGACTAGGAGTTTAAATAGATTAACTATCTAGTTATAGAGACTATTACTTATAATATTATTATACCTATATATATAGAACTTCTCGCTAAAGGGGATATAACCCTATATAGCCTTATTATTAATCTTAAATATTATTATGCTCTAAGTAAGGCTAGTATCCTTATTATTATTTAAAAAGAGTATATCTAAGTCCTAGAAAAAGCGAATAGGAGTATTAATTCTAATACCTAAATTAAGGACTTTAGGGGTATTTACTTCTATACTACCTAGCTTAAGCTTCCTAAAGCGAGTAGTACCCTTGCTTTAAAAACTTTTCTTTAAGTAATAAGTTATTACTTTATACTTATTTAGGCTAATATAGAAATTATAAATATTCTTAAATAGGAGTAAGTAGGGATACTAGTCTCTAATATAAGCTAATATACTAATATATTTAAGGACCTCTTATATAAGGATATACTCTACTTAAGGTTATAAGGACGAAGCATAGGGGTCTTTATAATACTAGCTAGCTATATAAACGAGGCTAACCTATTAAGCGTTCCTATAACTAGTAATATATCTAGTAGTAAATAGTGCTTATATAGGTCGAGCTATTAATAGCTAAGTATTAATTATAACTACTTAGAAGCTACTTTAACTAGATATTACTAGAAAGGCCCCTATATATTAGTAATAGATATATAAGTAGCTTAGATCTATAACTAGTTAAATAATAACCTACGCTTTACTAATCTTTATAGGGAACTTACTTATAAGGGCTAGCTATATACTATACCCTATAAAAATAAAAACTACTAAAATAATAAAGGGGGTAATAAGGGTTTATCTAAGAAATCTAATATAGCCCTAAGCTACCCTATTAATATAGTAGTAATCGCTTTATATATAGCCCTCTTAAACGAGGTTAGGGATAATATAATTAACTTAGATAAAGAGTACCTAAATATCTTTATAACCCCTTACTTAGGACTTTATATATTATATAAGTTTATAATCCTAGATAACTATAGAGAGATATACCTTATAAATAATAAATCCCTACTTATCCCCTCCTTAATTAGATATTATAAAAGAGAATAAGTTAATTCTAGAATAGCTTTATACCTAATTATTATAAAAAGTATATAAATTATTAAAAACGCTCTTTATAGCTTAAAAGGTATAAATATAGAAGACCTTATACTCTATAATATAAGATATATAGAGAACTTTTATATTAATATTATCTCTAAAGCGCTATTTTAAAAGATAGGTATCTAATATTTAGAGTATAATTATATACCTTACTTTAGAACTTATAAGAATAGTATTATAATTAAGAAACTTATTAAGAAGGCGAACCTCGCTTTCCTTAAATATAAGCCTTATTCTTTATACTCTATTCCTAAGTAGATTCCCTAAAGTATTAATACTATTATTAATAATATAAACTATATACTTATAATATATAAGTATACCTCTTTTATACTATTACTAAACTAGAGTGATAATATAATACTTTAGCACCTTAGAAGCAGGTACCTTAGCCCTAAGGCTCTAGAGCAGCTAGTATATATAGCTTAGGGGGTAAGAATTAAAAGCCTAATATACCTATAATACTAATACTACGTAGTTATATATACTAAATAAGTAATTTTAAGATAAATATTAGAAGATAAAGTAATACGCCCTTACTATAGAATTATATAAGATCTCTTTAACTACCCCGAAGGCTTTAACTAGAACTAATAGCTCCTTATTATTAAGGAAAAGTATACTAGTTAGCTCTTTATATTTCTACGCGTTAATAAGACCTATAGTAGCGTTATACTCGCTCTATATACCTTTAAGTAATAGGTATATTAATAAAAGGAACTTTTAATTTATAAGATTAAATAAGATATCGAGAGGTTAGTAATTTCACTTATAAGCTATATAGGATATAAGGATTAGACTTATATAGAAGGAATAGAGGTTAAAATAACCCCTCTATATATAAAGGAACTAAATAGTAGAGGGGAATAGGCTAGTTAGGAGGTTATAACTTAAATAATTAAGATACTCGCTATAGCTAGCTTACTTATAAAACTATAAGCTAAGATAGTACTAGTAGTAATAACGCTTTATAATATAAGCTTACTTAAACGCTATAACTAGCGTTCGCTACTATAGATTAAAGAGGAATAGTTCTACTAGTATTTTTATTAGTAGTAACCTAATAATAGAGCAGCCCTAACCCGCGACCTTTACCCTTACTAGGGATATATATATACCTATAGCTACTATATATACCCCCTTAAGAGGGAATAAGAGAGAGGAATTAATAAGAGAG